>VUQH01045696.1:0-21662 GCA_015106775.1 Etroplus canarensis | reverse complement strand
AGTATTTAAACTCATCCACCTTCGCCACCTCTACTCCTTGCATCTTTACTGTTCCACCTGCCTCCCTCTCATTCACACACATGTACTCTGTCTTGTTTCTACTGACCTTCATTCCTCTCCTCTCCAATGCATACCTCCACCTCTCCAGGTTCTCCTCCACCTCCTCCCTACTCTCACTACAGATCGCAATGTCGTCTGCAAACATCATAGTCCACGGAGACTCCTGCCTGACCTCATCTGTCAATCTGTCCATCACCATTGCAAACAAGAAGGGGCTCAGCGCTGACCCCTGATGTAATCCCACCCCCACCTTGAACCCATCTGTCACTCCTACTGCACACCTCACCACTGTCTCACTGTCCTCATACATGTCCTGCACCACCTTCACATACTTAACTGTGTCTATGTTCACTGTACCCAAACTCAGCTCCTTACGAACCTAGAGTTACGTGGATCCAAGAGTGGGTTACAAAGCACATTAAGAGTATACTACATATATGCAAGAAAAACCATTTTGAAAACATCACATCTCAATGTGGGGGAAATCATGCTGAATATTCATACTGATATGGACTGGATAATGTGTTAGGAACAAAAGAATGCCACATCGTTTGATGGAAATGAAAATTATCATCCTACAGAGGGCTGAACTCTGCAGCTCAAATTGGTACTCAGCAGTTTGTATGGCCCCTACGTGCTTGTATGCATGCCTGGGACTTATTGTCACATATTGATGTGCCACCCTGGAGGAGTTGGACTACCTGTGCAACCTCTGTAGGGTCCAGGTATCACTTCATGCTGGCAGTGGTGACACTGACCCCAGCCAAATGCAAAACTAGTGAAAAAACAGTCAAAAAAGATGAGGAGGGAAAAAAATGTCGGTGGTCTCCGCCTATAACACCATTCCTGTTTTGGGGGTGGTCTCATTGTTGCCCCTCTAGAGCACCTGTTGTATATATTTTCAACAAGATACATAAAATTCAATTAGTTAAAAACTACATTTTGTACAATTCAAATATTAGAAAATGAGTGAATTCTTACCTAATTAATTCAGGGATTTTTGGAGTGCAGTAATGTCTTCTACCACAATATTTATTCCAGATCAATCATGAATCAAAGACTGTTGATCCAATTTCTCAGTCAACTTTAGATCAGTGGTTTTTTAATATCATTTTGAGGTCAACTCCAATTCCAAAGCCAGATTCATCTCACTTTACTCGTGAAAACTGTCACATTGGAAACCCACAAACATCTGCCCCAACAGCAAGCTGGAAAAGTAGTGCAACCAATAGCTGGACTAATGTTACAGTAACATATTTACAGAAGTTACCATTAAGCCACAGTTTCCCAAGAACTCTCCATTTTTGCATGTCTCTAAGTAAAAGTGAAGTTGAACCATACAGCTGAAGTTGCCCTCAAATGGCTTGAGTTTGTCATTTCTGCTTACTCTACTGCCCCCCAGAGCCTGGAACTTGGATAAAGGGACACATTGATTTGCTACAGCTCTGGTTTGCTTTTCACCATCCGACCTAACGCAAAGTGAAGATGAATCATGTTTTCACCCAGTCTCTCATGAAATCTACCGGAACACGCTGTCCTCCTATTAGCAACAAAATCGTTTCAAAATCCATTCTGGCTGTATTTTTCTGTATTAACATTTCTAAAGATCTGACTCATTTCTACCTCACTCCATGAGACTAGACCATGGATTAGTTTTCAAGCTGCTTTGCTCTTATTTTTGAAATAATGTGAGTGGCCTTTCACTTCATAAAACTGCATTGTGACTCACTGCCTGCAGCACAAAGCTCCTCTTATTACTTATCAGCATTTGAATAAAGCCAGCGACCATCATCTGTGCTTCAGCTCAGCGGTGTGTTTGTACTTTTTGTGTTTCTACTACATGAAACTTTCAAGGTATTCTCAAGAATTAGATTTGGTTTTGTGTGGCCCAATGTGCTCTTTCAGCAAAGCATATTGTATACATATATACATTAAGTATACAGATGTCTTTAATTTAACTGGCCATGAGGATAAATGCTGCTGAAATTAGTCCACATAGGAATGGGAATCTGTTTGCAAGGTTATTTTAGAAAAGGAAAAAAAAAGCCTTACTTGGGCCAAGGCAATTAAATTTCATCCATCAAATGTAATAGATTGGTGGAATAATGAGGGAATTAAATTAAAATTATGTCACCTTATAAGCTCTTAATATACACATAATGAAAGAGTGATTCTAACCAGATACACTATCAATGTTATCAATAAATTAAGCAGCTGAAAATGTTTTAATTTCCTCCATATCTGAATGGATTCTCCTTCTACTTGTGTGAAAGGCTGGAGGCAGGCCCTGTGTAGAGTGTGATCTCCTCTTTACACATCTTCCATGTCTTTACAAAGTCACTGGAGTCCATGTTCCACTGACCAGGAGGCTCCCATCAGTGATGATTTAACGCTCTCCCCGCAGACCTGTTACAGTGAATACATGCTTCTGTGTTAAATCAGTACTGTAGGTGCATTCTCAAACCCCCCTTGAAACCTTATGCCACCTTCCTGGAAATTTAACTACACATCACGTCGACACAGCTTACACTGACTGTGATTGGCCTTTGCAGTACCATTGTTTCCTGCTATGTATTTCTAGCCACTGCAGCCATTTTTTTTAATCGACCCAAAGATAATGGATCAACTTGAAGAGAGAAATTTAACTGCTACCTTGTGTTTTGATGGTAAACTGCAAAGTGTTGAAGGCATACCACACATGGGCATAAATGCTGGCAATAGATATGTTCCAGTGGTATGAATGAAGCCATAAGCAACAATTCACAACACTCCCATTGTTAAAGGGGCATAGCAGGGGTACTCACAGGACTGTCGCCAATGAATGGGAGTGAATGGGCTATAATGGTGAAAATAATTACCCAGCAAACATGTTTTACCTATATATTTATTCAGCTTTTTTTTGTTAGAGGGAAGTGGCCACTGAGCTTAGAGTGTCACAGAGTGTCATCAGCAGGTTGCAACAGTCAAGTTGTAATTGCTGGTCAAGGTCACATGACAAATTATTGAGACATTGACATTTGTTGTTGTGGTATACCCACCACTGTTGTTAGCTTTTGTTTCAATAAATTGCTTGAGATGAGGAAATCACCATTGCATGCTTCTACTTAAATGCCCTACTTTCCATAAATTTCACCCATAAGCCAAATATCCTTAACTCTTAGTGAGTAGTGTATACTACCGCTCAACTCATTTTTATGCAATTCAAAAACAATTGTCTCCATTTTACAAACAATTAAAGTTAATTAGATAATTTTTAAAGAATGATCTACATTTTTGCATAGACACTTATTATCAGCAACTGTCAATCCTCTGCATCGATCTTCAGGTATGGCTGCTAATCCAAGTTAATCATGTTATAATGTTGCACAGCTAATAAGGGAGCAAAAAAAGGAAGCACAGCATTCTTTAGGTTAGTTTAGTATTTGAAGCATCAGCCATTGTTTGTTTGTTTACAGGCTCAAAATAGCCAGAAAGAAAGAACTTTCTTAAGAGACCCATCAGTCTATAACAGTGCTTAGAAAGGAAGGCTATTCAATGCGAGAAATTGTGAGGAAACTTAAAATCTCTTACCATGCTGTTAACTACTCCCTCCCTACTACTGTTAACTACAGAGAGCAGCACAAACTGGCTCTCACAGGGACAGAAAAAGGAGTGGGAGGCCCTGATGCACAACAGACAAATATCTGAGAGTGTGTCGTTTAGGACAAAGATGCCTCACAGGTCGTCAACTAGCAGTTGCACTAAATAGTACGCATCACACACCAGTGTCAGCATCAACAGTGAAGAGACGACTTCAGGATGCTGGACTTCATGGCAGAATTGCCAAGAAAAGCCAAATCTCACACTGGTCAATAAAAAGAAAAGACTGAGATGGGAAAAGGAGCACAGACACTGGACACCAGGAGACTGGAAGAAGGTGTTGTGGACAGATGAGTCCAAGTTTGAGGTCTTCAGACCAAACAGAAGAATATTTGTGAGACGCAGAACAAATGGAAAGATGCAAGAACGGTGCTTAATACTGTCAGTCAAGCATGGTGGAGGCAGCGTGATGGTCTGGGAGTGTTTTGGAGGTGGTAAAATAGGAGCTTTGTATAGAGTTTGAAGGACCTTGAGGAAGGAAAGCTATCACAAGATTTTGCAACGTCCTGCCATACCCTGTGGACAACACTTGAGTGGGGCCAATTTCATCCTACAACAGGATAATGACCAAAAACACACCTCTACCATTTGTCAGCAATATTTAAGTAATAAGCAGTCAGCCCGAATTCTGACTGTAAAGGAACGACCAGCACAGTCTCTGGATCTGAGCTTGAGTTGGGTTGTTGTGGGAGCAGCTTGACAGTATGGTACAGAGGAAGACTCCATCAAGCTGATCTATTTTGTGGGAGATGCTCCTGGAAGCATGGGGTAAAATATCATCAGATTACCTTGAAAAATGGATAGTTAGAATGCCTAAGGTCTGCAAGGCTGTACTGCTGCAAAAGGTATATTTTTTTGATGAAGGCAAGGTTTGAAGAACACATTTATCATTTCCATTAAAATCTTCATTTTTAACTCTGCCAGTGTCACCATGTCCTTTTCATTTGCTGCATTTCCTGTTCATACTGATTTCATGTGTTTCCTTGGAAAACAAGAGCATTTCTAGACTTTTGAATAACAAAAGAACATGCAAAGTTTTTTTTGGGGGGGGTGGTCTTTCATTCTTGATTTGGGGGAAATTATTGTTTACAAATATGTAGTTGAGCTAAATATGATTAGCAAACAAACAAAAAATAAAAAAACACCTCTACAAAATTCTCACATTTGCCATGAACTGTATTTTACTACTTTACAGTACTTTACAGTACGGATAGATATATACCTTGGGTTGCTTCCTTGTATTCTCCCCAAGGGGTCGCCACAGCGGATTAATCCGCATTGGTAATTTGGATGAGGGTTTACACCTGATGCCCTTTCTGACGCAACCCACCATGGTGAGAGGGGCATGTGTCTCCACATTATGCACATTATTATTTCTTAATTAAGATGTCAGATTATAGGTACTTACTTGCATTGCTGAACAGAAAAATGAGTTTTAGTGGTTGAATGTTCTGCTTGATTAATTTCTGGCTCCTGAGAGGAGCCAAGTGAGCCGACGAAAAAGGTGAATTCAGTTTGAAATTCCTCATTCCTGTTCAAAATGGTAAACTGTAGAAAACTCACTGAAAAGGAAAGAGTCTGCATTAAAGCACTTCATGATGCTGTATGGTCTTTCTCCTTTTTATGACAGGTGGTCTAATAAATTTGGTAAGCACTGCAAATAATCAAAATTAATCCCACAAGGCCAGTCCCACTCCCACCCATTAACAAAACTATCATGTGGGGTCAACTTCTCAGACAGGAGAGAAAAAAAAATCGTCTTTACAGTATATAAGGAAATAAGTAAACAAATTAAAACAAATCCACTGGTAACAAAATTGGCCAATAGAAAACTTAAAAAAGGGCAACATTTGACTGAGTGCCTGAAATCAGACCAATATTCATCAAAGCGATGCAGTTTCATGCTGAGATTAAACATCATTTTTCTGAAGCCATGTAAGAAGAGATTTCTTTGAGCCACGTGGAGATGGTGTGGGCAGTCTGCACTTTCCCATAATAAAACTGTATGTTTATTGCCAGCAATCATGGATAGTTTAATAAAAAAACATGCCTTGTTTCTTCTGGTAGGCGAACATGGTGGAAACCCTGACGCCATCTCAAAACTGGTCAGGGTAAAAACTGAACTGTAGACAGACTGATGCTGACATTTCCATGCAGAATAATGGTCAGGTCGAAACATCTCTTACAAAGTAAGAAATGTAGATCAGATGATCCCAGTGAAGGAATTTAATGCATCTTTGTTTTGTTTTGTGTTTTTTAACAAGATCACTAATCTGGTTAGTATGCAGTTGTGAACAGATATCCACGTTTTCTCCACAGACTACTCTCACTGTCTGTTTTTAGAAAAAATAATACTTAATTATAAAACATCTAAATTCTGTCTCATTAGTTGCATCGTGAACTTACCATGCTGAACTTGTGGCCTTTGGTATTTTAATACACAAGTCTTTTTCAAATATTTACATGAAGCTTTTACTCTTGAAACCACAAACGGCAGGCGGCATGACATAAAGCTGAGTTGTTTACCACAGCGTGTGATGGTTTTTCTGTCTCTGCAGTCTGCTGATAATCAGACGGTGTTAATATATTCTGAGCAGCAAGCTGCAGGGTCAGGAGGAGCTGGTGTTGCTGCTGCTGTGAGCATCCTGAATATCCTGCTCTGCACGCCTGACCAAACTTATGAGATTCTGAATCATGTGTCTGTGTTCATGCACACATATTCATTAATTACGCACTGCCAATTAAAGGGTAGACGTGCTGAATAATCCTCATGAAGAACGGCAGCTTTCAGCCATGTGCATCAAATTATAAACTTTAAAAGGAGCGTCTCATTCGCTGTCATTTATGAACTGTTACAGTGGTGTGTGGTCGTTTTAAACCGAGCGTAAGTTTCAAATCATGAGGTCAGCCTATGTACAAGTAATCCATGTGAGCCAAAAGCTCAGACCTCAAACTGCGCTAAACAATCAGCTTCACGCAGTTTCTTGGACTCTTGGACCTGGATGATATAGCAGAGGTGTCCCTTATACTGCCATCTTAGGCACAGAAGCCCCACCCTCTTGCATGTGTTTGCAAGTGGCAGCCAATCAGAAGAAAGTTATCATAAAGGTGGACAAGGTTGTAACAAGTGAATTTCTCCACTGTGAGATCAATAAAGTTCTATTCTATTCTATTCTTCTATTCTATTCTATTCTACAAGCTAAAAAGGCTTGGTTCAGACTGTGGATGAACTGAAAGGCGGCACCAAGGCCCATCAAAGATAGATAAAGATTGTTTTGAACTGGAAATTACACAAAGCTTCTCTAATACAATAGAGAAAACATGAGGGTGGAAATGAGCATAATCATTAACTGCAAATGAAGATGAATACCAAATTAAAGAAGTTCCTTAATCCTGCATTCTTTCTAATGGCCAGCAGGGGGTGACTCCTTTAGTTGCAGAAAGTCTATACGGACCTTTGGCAACTTCAAAATACACTTTCCGCATATGTTAATTCTCTCACTTGCTAGCTTTAAGTCTTATTGAATACAACACAATGTTAATTATCCTGTTTAGATGATAAAGAACTACTTTGTGATGGATTAGATAGCTCTTTCTCAATCAGATCCACTGCTCACTCGTGTTTAAAAAAACAAAAAAAAAGATGGCGTAAAAATGTGACTTCTCTGGCCAGTGGGTGACATCACCATGACTACATCCATCTTTTACATACAATCTGTTATAATGTCTGTCTTTCTTTTTTCCCCAAAACTAAAAAATGATTCATGTAAAAATATTGTTTCTGTAAAGCTCTGAAGTTTTTGTGCAACCTCTTTTTTCCATGAATTTCTACAATAAAGGTAGAGGGTATGACCCATAGCAATTCATTAAACACATGATTGTAAATATGTACAAGAGTAATATAAAGAAAGGTGTTTATTTGGTAAAATAGTGATGATTTTAAAGCTATCAGGTTGAGTCAATCACTTCCTTGACTGTTATAGGAAAGCCTTTTCCATCTACTTTTAAAAAAGTTTTAATTTCCTTTTAACTGTTTTTTCTCTGTTTGTGTTACTTTGCTGTTCACATAAAACACTTCCTAATGTGGATTTTGAAAAACTTAGTATCAACAAAAATCTTAATAGAAGTACCTTCAGCTGCTCCCTTGTATTTTCCCCTAAGGGGTCACCACAGGAGATTAATCCGCAATTGGTAATCTGGCAGAGGTTTTGCACTGGATGCCCTTCCTGGTGCAGTCCTCCTCAGTGAGAGGGGCTTGTGTCTGGAAATGAACCAGTCACCTTTTGTTCTCAAGGCACATGTGTAAACCACTACACTACAGTGACACATATCAACAAAATCTTAATAAATACATAAAAATGACAAAATATCTGTATAAAAGTAATCCACACAGGAGCACTCCGGTGAAAGAAAGAAAACCACAGACTGATTCAAAAGTATTGGAACAGCAAAGTCAAGTCATTTTTCACTGTGGACTGATGATGTTTGTGTGTGAGATGAACTTTTATTCAGTGTTTATTGCCTGGTATTTGCATCTAGATATGCTAAACAACATAGAACAAAACACATTTTGGATTAAACCATCCAGTTGTTCAAGTAAGTACTGGAACAAGACACGAGACAGGTGTGTCGTACAAGACTGACTGTTCAATCATTAAGTAGCCCCAGATATCTACTCCCAGTTTAACCTTTGGCTTTCACCTGTGAAGATTACATTTCTAGTTAGGAAGGGTAGACCAACACGAAGACCAGACAGCTGTTTAGGAAAAGCATGCAATTCTGAAGCCGAGAAAAGTGGGGGGCAAATTCATCAGAGGTATTTCAAAAACATTGGGCACAGCCAGTACTACAATTTGGAATGTCCTGAAAAAGAAGTAATCCACCAGGAGTACTGAGCAACAGGTATTGACCTGACCTTTGAAGTAAAACAATAACAACTGATGACGGTCAAATGATGAGAGCAATAAAGAAAAATCTCAAAAGAACAGTCATGAACAACCTCCAAAGAGCACAATCCACTGTTCCAAGGAGAGTTAGAGACCAACAATACAGAGACCACACTGCAAGATGCAAAGCACTCATCAGCAGTAAAAATCAGAAAGCCTGATTGGAATTTGTAAAATAAAAAAGTGTGCAGCATTGACACATCACAACAGTTCTGAAACAAAGTTTTATAGACTGATGAGACAAAGATTAACCTCTATCAAAGTGATGGAAAGGCCAAAGTATGGAGAAAGAAGGGACATGCTCATGATTATAAACGTACAAGCTCAGCTGTAAAGCATGGTGGAGGATGTGTCATGGCTTGGGCTTGTATGGCTGCTTCTCTTTATTTTTACTTGTGGTAGCAGAATGAACATCTACGTAAACATATTGTCTGTAAGTTTGAGGAGAAATGCATCCAAACCAATAAGAAGGAACTTTATTATGCAGCAAGACAATGATCCAAAACACATTGCTATCTCAACAAAGGACTTCATCAGGGGGGAAGGTGGAAGGTTTTAGACTGGCCAAGTCAATCACAAGATTTTACCCCATTATTTTACCTGTGTAAGAGAAGACTGAAGGGAGAAACCCTACAAAACAGGCAGCAACTGAAAAATACTGTGGTAAAATGCTGAAATAGCAAAAACAATGAACAGGAAATCTGGTGGAGTCTGTGTGCCGCGGGCTTGATGCAGTTATTGTAAACAAGGGATATTCAATCTTTTATTTTGTTCAAAATTTTTAGGCAAATGTTTTTAGGCAAAGCCAAGTGATGGAGGGTGTTGCTTTCAGCAGTTTGAGGATCTCATTGCTGCTTTTTGTGGATGATTTGGTTCTGCTGGCCTCACTGGGCCATGACCTTCAGCTCACACTAGGGCAGTTTGCAGCTGAGTGTGAAGCAGATGAGAACTAGCAGCTCCAAGTCTGAGACCATAGTTCTCAGCCAGAAAAGGTCTGAGTGCTCACTCCAGGTCAGGAACAAGCTGCTGCCCCAAATGGAGGAATTCAAGTATCCCCAGGCCTTGTGGTGGCTGTGCCAGTCTGCTGTGGTGAAGAGACAGCTCGGCTTGAAAGTGAAGCTTTTGATTTGTCAGTCAATCTACGTTCTCACCCTCACATATGGTCATGAGCTCTGGGTGGTGAGCAAAAGTATGAGACTGCAGAAATCAGCTTATTCCTAAGGGTGTCTGGGCTCAGCCTTTGAGATAGGGTGAGGAGCTCGGTCATTTGGGAGGGGGTCAGTTTAGGGCTGCATCTCATCCTCATCAAAAGGAGACAGCTGAGGTGGTTCGGGCATCTGACCAGGGTGCCTCCTGGGCATCCCCTAGGTGAGGTGTTTCAGCCATATCCTGCCCCCATAAGAGCTAGAGGAGGGTGCTGGGGAGAGAAAGGTCTGGGCGTCCCTGTGTAGACTGCTGCCCCCTCAACCCGGACCTGGATAAGTGGCAGAAAATGGACTGATGGGATACACAGCCAAATAATAGATGTTTCTGACTTTAACTTAGTTGAAAACATGCTGTTCCAATATTCATGTTCACTCGAAAACCTGGGTGGTTTGATACAATATGTGTTATGCTCTGTGCCGCTGAAACTCTGATCTCTCTTCTCATATTCATCTTTTGATCTCACACACAGATGTCTTCAGTGCACAGCAATAACAAATTAACTGGCCTTGCTGTTCCAGCACTTTTGGACAGGGCCTGTGTGTGCAAACGTCCGTGCAAATCATTCACTGCAGATTTACTTCAATCAATCACTTCCCTGCACCACCACAAGCTTAGCGTGTAATACCGTTTATAGCCTCAGGATGCTGCATTCTGTTGCAGCCAAGAGAGGATTTTAATCATTTTAATCCTCCTCCCCTTAAAATTGTTAACACAACAACAAGCTGGAATATTTATGTTGTTTCTTTGAGAATTTAATGATTGTCATAAACCTCTTAAATTAACAGGATGGTTTAGGATGGAGGCAGTCGGAGGAGAGCCTTGGAGGACGGGGAGGTGGTGAGAATAAATGCTCTCTGGCTACACAGCGCCGTTGTCAAGGAGGCACTCAGGAAAAAAAAGAAATGATAGCCAAAGCAAGCGAGAGCAGTGTCGAAGTGCAGTTTATCTTCCTTCAGCGCACATGTTTCCACGCCATGTTGTGTCTACTGCTCGAGCTGCTCTCATTTGTTCAAGTACTTTGGCCTATATGTGTGTGTGTGTGTGTCTGTGTGTGTCTGTGTTGGTGAAAAGCGCACATGGCAGATGTTCAGAGTACCACATCCCAACACCCTTCACCTGCTTTTACTTCTAACCTCTGCACACGTGCAACAAGGAGAGGCAGGGAGGGGGTGGAGGACTGAACAGTAGATGACAGAGTATGAAAGCGTAATGTGGAGAGTTCTCACCGGCCTTGTCTGATTATCCCACAATGTTTCAAACACATTCCTTATTATACAATCTGCATTGAACAACCCAATAAGAATACACTGGGCATCTATAAATGAGCTTCCTATACTGGGGCAGGGCTAAAGGTGGGCTTCGAGGTGTCCATCCGTCGTCTACTGCTTTTCTGGGGGTCCGAGCAGAGAAGCCCCGACTTTCCTCTCCCCAGCCACCTCCTCCAGCTCTTCAGGAGGGACACCAAGGCGTTCCCAGGCCAGCTAGGAGACATAGTCTCTCCAGCGTGTCCTGGGTCTGCCCTGGGGTCTCCTCCAAGAGGGCCGTGCCCAAAACACCTCCAGTGAGAGGCATCCAGGAGGCATGTTGATCAGATGCCTGAACTACTTCAGCTGGCTCCCTTCAATGTGGAGGAGCCAGTTCCTCATCCTGTCTCTAAGGGTGAGCCCAGCAACCCTGCAGAGAAAGCTCATTTTGGCCACTTGTATTCACGATCTCATTCTTTCGGTCATTACCCAAAGTTCATGACCATAGGTCATTGGTCATGAACTTTTGGGCTCTGAAGTGGCACTTTCAAAATTAAATTTACCAGTAGCGGTCAGTGCATGTAAATATAAATCCATCTAATTTTCTTCCGCTTTTCCAAATCGCTGGAGCCTATCCCAGCTGTCATAGGGGCAAAAGGTGGGGTACACCCTGGAGAGGTCGCCAGTCCATCGCAGAGCCAACACAGAGAGACAGACAACCATTCACGCTCACATTCACACCTACAGTCAGTTTAGAATTGCCAATTAACCCATCCCCTTTGCATGTCTTTGGACTGTGGGAGGAAGTTGGAGCACCCAAAGAGAACCCACCCAAGCACGGGGGGAACATGCAAACAAACCATACAGAAGGACCTATGCTGACAGCCTGCTGGATTTAAACCCAGAGCTTCTTCCTTTTCATTGCATATATCATATGCAATATTATGTAACATTAAATAGTTAGATATTTACAGTAATGCATTGAGGAGGACAAAACTGGGAGCCTAATTAGTGCCACTGATGACAATACAATTTCTGGGGGGGATTAGCAGGGGGGGCAATCAAATTTCAGGGAATGAAAGTGTCACCCCAGGGACCCCTGCTGACCTGCCACTCCCTCAATGACACCGGGATAGGCTCATAACTGCGACCCTGAACTGTGTAACCAATCAAGAAAATGGATGGCTGGAGCATCTTTATTTCTGCTGTAAAGCTGAACATTTTAACATGGGAGTCTATGGGGACTGACTCACCTCAAGTGAATGTTAGAGAACCTTGTGGATTAAAGTGCATCTAAATAAAGCTTGTAGCTTGTTAAAAAAAACCATGAGATTTTAATGTGAAGCATGTCCAAAAATATCCAGTGATGCATTTGTACTAAATTTAATGTTGCGACAAGAGCCTCTATGCCAGCATTTGCTGAGAAAGTTTACTGTTGAATGAATCACTTAACAACATCAAATCATGATGCTTTAAGGACTAAACATTTCCATGATACTGAGAGTCATAGAGAGGCTAATAAAACTCAGACTGGGCTGCTGCTGTGTTGAGCTCTGAAAATGAAAACAGATGCTTTTTATAATTACCCCCTGCAGGAAAGGGATATCCAGCTTCTCCCTTTTCCCCCCAAGAGGTTGCGGCAGCAGATGAATCCACATATGATTTGGTACCAGATGCCTTTCCTGGCACAATCAGCCCCTGATGGGACCAGCACTTGGAGTGGGTTTTCTTGTGTCTCTTTCTGGTTGCAAACCAGTGACCTTGTGAGGCAAATGTGTAAACCAAGACACTATGAAGTAGATCCTTGCAGTTACCCTCTGCTGAGTTGAACCATAACTTTCACCACCAGGGGGCAGCATTTTACCAGTGTATGTGTTGAGATATTTTGGGGTTTAGCATAGTAATCATACCATCGGCTGCTCCCTTGTATTCTACCCAATGGGTCGCCACAGAGGATTAGTCCACATTGGTAATTTGGCTGAGGTTTCACACACTCACTGACACAACCTTCCATGGTGAGAGGGGCTTGTGTCCCCACCTGGAATTGAACCAGGGACCTTTTGCTTGTAAAGGGAATGTGTACATCACTACACTACAGAGACACTTTGGGGTTTAGTTTAGTGATGTATACATTTGCCTTGCACATGGAAGATCAGCTGGTTCCAGCTCAGCCAGAGACTCAACTCCCTTCCCCAATGGGAAGATCGCATCCAGTGTAAAAATCTGCGCCAGATCTACAAAGCGGATTGATCTGCTGTGGCGACCCCTTGGGAAAATACAAGGAAGCAGCTGAAGATGCTTTCTTTCTACTGTTCTTTTAGCTTTTTGATTTCTTTTTAACCCTACACCCATTTCCCTTTTAACTAAAAATGTGCACTTAATGGCTTGTCTGGTTGACTCTATGCACTATCTTGAGGTAGAGTTTAGTATTACATGGAAGTACATTCCAGCCCCAGTTCAACCACAGTTGATATCTCTTCAGCAAAATACATAGATGGCTTAGATATAAAGTCATACTGCTTGTTTTTTTGTGTGCCCTTCATGACTAACTTAGATTTTTTAAGAACAGGAATTTATAATAAACAATTTTAAAGAGAAGATGACTACTTGTAAAGCTTTGGAGCCATTTTTAGCTCATCTGGCCAAAGGACCAATAAGCCACAGTGAGTCATCCATCATCTGTCCGCAGTTCACAAGAATCTCTACTCCTCCTACAGTTTTGTCAGACTTACACACATTGATCACCTAATAGGTCTTCATCCAAATGGTGTTCAAGGTTAAGGTCATATTTGTTGTTTTATAGACACTTTTCCATTTTCACAATAATTGCTACTCCTAAGAGTATAGGTCTGGGTTGTGACATTCATTAAATGAGTGTTTGCACATTCGCTTCTGCCATCAGTACATATATACTGTTGTTAGGTTTATGGCATAATAATGTCAGGGATGGTCAAGCACTAGGGCTTTTGTCCCGACTTTTAGCGAGTCTGCTAGACTTCTCGGTGGATTATAACTCTTATTAGTTTGCGTAAGACATCCGTTTCTTTCTGTACTTCTCACATTACAGTAATCTGTAAATTTTAACAGGTTGTAACCTGGATGAGCAATTATGTCCTCACATCCTCCCAACAAAATTTTACTTCTGCAGCACAAGGCCACAGTATTGGGGCTAATTTCTCTGGCTATGCAAACACAGTGTTTGGAGTAAATGCACACAAGCAGCAATCGTTCCACCTGATCTTTGCCTCTGCCTTGGACTGCTTCGCTCACAGAGATTGCCATCAGACTGGGAAATTAAGTCTGGATATCTGAGGAGTAGTTCGAACAGACAGGCCAGCAAGCGACTCCCCTGCAACTGCCTCCTGGCCAGATTAAAAACCACTGGATGTCAGCCCACAGGGGATTCAGGGTGCTGCATGGCATTCTGGGAGATTGCTATCATAACCTTTACTGAAGGAGTCCCAGCTGTTCAGTGGATTTTTATTTTGTCTGGCAGTAGACAAAGTGGTTCGGGGGAGGTCAAACATGAGGCGCAAATCCCTCCAGGATAAACTAATGCTGCACTTCTGTGTACAAATGTAATCCAGGGTGCTGAGGTTTGATTCACCTGCTGACAGACAGCGTGTTTGTTTCTGCTGCGTGTGATGTGTAGCAGTAACTTCCTCCCAACCTGGGATCTCATTATTCCTGCCCAGGGAGGATTGATCAAACAATGCGGTGAAACACGGCGCTGTGATAATGAGCCAACAGCAAGCTAATTATCTGCTCTTAGACCTCCTGCAGGGAAACCACCTCAGCTGGTCCAGAACTGATCCTGAGTGTTCTCCACAACAGTTCGTGCTTCACTGTCAGCCAGCAGGAGCAACTTAGAGTCCATCTGAAGAGGACACATCACCTTCAGGATGAGGACAGGACAGATGGAAACCAAACATATGATACCTTAGAAATGTTTCATGTTTGAGGAAAAAACTCACAAGAAAATAGATTTGAAATCCACACAGCAGTGCTTCCAGCTCATTAAAAGATTTTTAATGGCTCACTGAATTTACAAAACAGTTTAAATGCTCAAAGGCCTGTGTGGATTCAAGGTTTAGCAAGGTAGCTTCAGTTTTAACTGTAAACCAGAACGTCACTGATGTAGTAGCTCATCTGGCTCACAGTCCTTCACAGTTCACAGGTTATTGTAATGTGTGAAGTAGAGAAAGAAATTGAAACCGTTTTTTGTCATTGGTTGACTGTATTGCACAAATTAATGAGAATTAAAATCCTCCAAGAAGCCAAGGAAGCTACAGTCATATCCAACAGTCCTAGTTCTCAATCAGCACTAACCAAGCCTAAAAGACCAGTGTGTGATATTTATGAGATTCACTTATGTAGATATAGTTAGAAATTAAAAATACAATTGAACTGAATAAGATTTAGGAATTAGAAGTTCAGTTTATACACCACAAAAGTAATAGAATATAGCTGACAAGCAATGAAAGCATTTTGGCATTGTGTTGACTGTCATGATACAAACTTGGGTAGAGACCCAAATGCAAGCACCGAGACAGGCTGAGCCTTTAAGAATAACAGCTGTGGCCGGCGTGGCCGGGTTGCTCTGACAAGAGGAGGCAACTCGATGAATCGAGAGCATAAGGAATAGCAAGAAACCTGACAGAGCTATAAGGTTACCGCTGGGAGTACTGAACAAACTGGCGACGAGCAATCCGCAACCCAGAGCCTAAGTAGGCAGGACGCTGATGAGGAAACAGGTAACAGGTGCGCCGGCCATCAGTGAAGCAAAATCTAAACTAAGCCACACCCGCTCTCTGGGAATCCCATTGACGTAGCACTTTAGCGGGAACCCTGAGGAAACACTCCGCTGGGGGAAAAAGAAAAACAGAAACACAAAAACCCAGCAACACAAAACCAGAAACAAGGGCGTCCTAACAATAACAGAAATAAGAAGGCTAGTATTTGAGTCTGTTTTTCCATTTTGAGCTACTGTAGAACCATGACAGTGCAACATGGTAGCTCCTATGGAATGGGACCCGCTAACATTGTGTATATAAATAAATAACATTTTGTAAGTGAACAAAAATTCACCCAGTATTATCCTAGAATGGTTTTACAATTTTAAAAAAAAACTATTTTAAAAAATGTACATCAGGCTCAGTTTCTGATAGCAGATCACTTTAAATCTTAGACTGTAGTCCTTCAGCACATTATTATGCCTATACCTAATTTCTTTATATTTTGCATCCAACGAGCCAGACTTTCTTGTAATTATTTAAAGTGATCTTGAGCAACAGTTCTCCAGACTCTGTGAAGGTCTTTCACAGTTTTTCTTTGGACATTGACTGCTTTTTCACTCATTTTGAATCCAGTCTGAGTACTATATCTGACCATTTTCAGAGGAATGTTTTTTTGTTAATTAAGCCACTTAACACTGAAATATAAATCACCCAGGGATGAACAGTGTTGTGCCTACATGTAACAGACAACTTAGCAAAGAACTAACTTCAAATTGTATCTCTAATGTAAGCAATTTCCACCCTGGGATTAATAAAGTATTCTTATTCTGGCTCTGATGGGCACTTTGTTACCAGCAGCTTGTCACCAAGACACATTATTTGTTCCCATTTCTTTAGCTGAATCTATGAAAAATACCAAATATAACACAGTTTGACAGATACAAAATAGCATTTTTGCGCCAACAAGATGATTTCCAAAGTGCTATTCGCTGATAACTTGGCATATCTCGGCATGGTGTTCAGCATGTCTTTAAAAAATCAAGTGGACGACAAAAGAAGAAGTGGCAGGGCTAAAAAACTTTCTATAGCAGATGAAGTGTATATGACAGTCATGTCCTTAAGAAACAGGAAAAAATCCAGCAAAGACGTGACACAGGACCTGAGAGATACATCTGGCACTTCAGTTGACTGCTCACCAAAGCAGAAATGGTCTCTGTGGAAGGGTGGCTGTCAAGAATCAGCCATTTCCCTTTATTCTCTCACCTTTTAAAAAAAACCTCAGTTTTTTGAGCTGAGGTTCAGCAAAGTTCAACTTACAATAATACAGTTGCTGGGTGTGATTAGCACTCCATAGCAACCTGCCAAACAGTCAGCTGGAGGATCTCAGATTCATGAATCAGTTTTCTTATTTGATTTGGGCTGGAATCTATCCCAGCTGTCAGGATGAGAGGCAGGGCGCTCCTGAACAGGTCATCCGGTCACTAACACAGAGGCACACCTATGGCCAATTTATGACTTCCAAATAACCTAACAAGCATGTCTTTGTACTTTGGGAAAACAAAAAACTCCACATAAATGTCCCAGCTGAGCAGGAAGTTTGAATCCAGAACCTTCTTGCATTAATTTGAGAGCACTAACCACTGAACCACCCTGATTTCAGGCCTGCCTTTGCATTTTCTTGTTTCTTAATACAGGAGCAGGTGCACAAATGTTTTCTGGTGAAACAGTGTCAGCTACTGGTGAAACTTGTAGTGAAATTTGTCACTTTCAGGTTATAATTGGAACCTTTAATGTGTGTGGTACAGGACATATCCTGGCCAAAAATGACTCCAAGACACCTCCTTGAAGGCCAAGGCAATGTCATTCAGAGTAAGTATCTGGTCAGACACATTTACAGTAAGTGCAATATAAAATTCTTGCTAAAGGCATATGGAATCTGTTGCTCCATACCTTACTAACACCACTGAATAAAGCCATGCAGTAAAGTTACAGTAGCGCAAAGTGTACGTGTTGCATTGTCACTGGAATTTGCATGCATGCAGCTGGTGATGCAGAAAATGCATGAATATGTTTTTATGTTCAGTCCTAATCTCTCCTAATCCGTTTTACACGGCTGGAACTGCGGATTAGAAAACATGGATTAGAAATGTATTCATCATTACAAATCAGTAAAAATCAATTTCAGTTTTAACCATTATAAAGTTTGGATGTTTGACATTTTAATGTTCTCTAAAGCAGCCTAGAAATAAAGAGCACCACTGAGAATAATTATATGAACTCATGAATTCACAGGATTAAAGCTTGTCTCAACCTACTGTATTTTCCTCATTTTATTTTATCATCTCTTCCTCTAAAAAGACACTCAACTTGTCATGTTTTTATGGAACAAGAGTGAAATGAGTTACCTGGGTTAACGGAGGAAGCTGAAACCATCTACAATCTCTGACTGGGGTTTTAGGTTTTGTCAAGCCGGCTAATGCAAAGAAATCCTGGCTATGTTGAACTTGACTTGCCGAACACTCCTCTGGTTAGGTCAGTGGGATAAGTCACCATGGTGATATAGCCTGATAAAAAGTGAAGCACCTTTTTTAGATCATCTGGCCGTGGTTGGTTCTCTTGGTGATAAGAGTCTAGTTCCGGGTGCTTGAGGCACTGTTTGCTGTCCAATTCACCAGAATACCTGTCACTCCAACATCTGTTTCTCCATCAGCATTCCTTCTGCTTCGCCTGATGGATTCAAGGGACACTTGAAATGACACCGTCCTGTGGTGCAAATCAGTATTATATAAATGGCTGGGCCAGCCTTCCATTTAAATCATTTCCAATTTTAAAAACCAAATACAAAGATTTTTGGATCTAACGTCATAGCAGTAGTCTTTCTGCAACCTGCTGATAGCATTAAATAATTCTGGATGTCTGTAAATTAGTTTTTACAGTCAGCATCATTAAACTCATATGTATGACTGATTTCTTTTATCTAAATGTACCCTCAGCCACTCCCTTGTATTCTCCCCAAGGGGTCACTACAGCAGATTAATCCACATTGGTTATTTGGCAGACGTTTTACGTCAGATGCCCTTCCTGACACAGCCCTCCATGGTGCAAGGGGTTTGTGCCTCCACCTGGAACTGATTGCTTTCATCTACGCAATATTTTTTAAAATGAGCATCATCCTCTCTTAGGGTGATGCTGAAAAGTAGTTCATGCATCTATTATCTCAAGGCTTGGCTATGGCAATTCATTATGATCATGCTGTTCTAAAGGCTTATTGAAAAGCTTTCAGCTGATCCAAAATGCTGCAGTGGGAGTACTAAAAGAGAGATCATATTTCTCCTATACTGGCTTCTCTTTGGTGGCTCCCTGTTAAATCCAGAATTGAATTTAAAATCCGTCTACTCATATACAAAGTCTGGACAAACCAGTTACACCCCTCTGATCTGCAGCAGGTTATGTTTGAGATGCTTTGAGATACAAAATCAAAACTCACAAAACTGCTGCCCACTGACCAATCAGTTCTCCAGGGAACATTCAAACATCAAGATCCTGCGAACACCTGGAGGTCTACAGATTTTAGAGACGGTCTAAGCTTTTTGTCTTTCATTGATGAGGATAAATAAGAAATTTACACTCACTGGCTACTTTATTAAGTAGACCTGTGCAACCATCAGCAACTCATTGCATTTATTTAAAAAGAAAAACTTTATTTGTTCCCAGGGGGCAATTAAAAGCATGTGCATGTGGACATGGTCAACATGACCTGTTGAAATGATTTAAGTGAATGTGGCATGGTTGTTGGTGCCAAACAGGCTCCCAAGTGTTTCAGGAACTGCTGATCAACTGGGATTTTCCCGCACAACTGTTTCTAGCGGTGTTGCCAAACCTTGAGGGAGATGGGCTACAGCAGAAGAAGACCACGCTCGGTGCCACCCCTGTCAGCTGAGAACAGGAAGTTGAAAGTACAATTTCCACAGGCTCGCCAAAATGGACTATAGAAGACTGGAAAAAGACGTCGCTTGGTCTGATGAGTCTTGAGTTCTGCTCCCACGTTTTGATGGTAAGGTCAGAATTCGACATAAACATGAAAGCGTGGATCCATCCTGCCTTGTATCAACGGTTCAGGCTACTGATAGTGGTGTAATGGTGTTGTGATATTTTCTTGGAGTACTTTGGGCCCCTTAGTAGCAATTAAGCATTAATTAAACTCCACAGCCTGCCTGGGTATAGTTGCCAACCATGTCCATCCCATTATGACCAGCAAGATAATGCATCATGTCACGAAGCTCGATTCATCTAAAAGTGGTTTCTTGAAAATGACAGCGAGTTTACTGCTTTGAAATGGCCTCTACAATCACCAGATCTATATTCCAATGGCTCACCTTTGTGGTGGAATGGCAGATCCACCAACTGCGTGACATTTGCTCTTTACCTGCAGCTGGGAGAACAGCCTAAAATTTCTCATGAACACCTAAAGAACACATTCATTTAACATAATACTGAAATAATATGGCAACATGATGGAGTTCATCCTGTGACTGTTTTTTAAGAATATGATTCCAAATTAGCTTTAAATTGGTAGGAATACTATTTCATTTTATTTTCTCATCTGGCTTTTTGATTGTGAATTGTAGCAGCTTGGTTTGGTCTTCCTCTTTGTGATACTGTCCTTATGCCTGTTTTATGAAGCCACAGCTAAATGAGAGATTCCAGCTTAACTGCATATTTAGCTTGACAATAATCAATGGAGATTTTATATTATGGTGTGTGCTATTAAGACTGTTAATATCTGCATGTTCTCACTACTGGAAACACAGTTTGGATTCAGTATGGGTGCTGCTGGATGGTGTGTAGGAGGCAGGACACAGGATGCCCACTCACTCTGAATTCACCAGACAATCACATGTGCGCACAGTTGGACATCACGTGGACTTTATCCGACAGAGCTGGCAGGTTAAACACTGCAAGTCCTCATTAATGATGATAAGTAACCCTAGCTCTATATTTTGGAGAAAAATGAGTGCTTTTATTTTAAATAATATTTGATGTGTGTCAGACCGTTTATTTTTTCTCCTGTGATTGGTGAGACATTTTCCAAAAGCCTAAATCACATGCTTTAATACTACAGTGTTAGGTATAAGGACTAGAGAGAGGCTCAGTCTCTCATGATTTAACCCTGTAAGGACTAAGTCACCATCAGTGACGCTACCCTCCAAATTTCACAGCAGAAATCAAGACTCATCAGACCAGGCAACGTCTTTTTCCAATCTCCTTTGTCTTTTTCTTTCGGCTTCTCCCGTTAGGGGTAACTACAGCACATCATCTACCTCCCTCTCACCCTATCCCTTGCGTCCTCTTCCATCACACCAACCCTCTGCATGTCCTCCTTCACTACATCCATCAATCTTCTCTGTGGTCTTCCTCTTCTCCTCCTGCCTGGCAGCTCCATCTTCAACATCCTTTGTCCAATATGTCCACTATCCCTCCTTTGAAAATGTCCAAACCATCTCAACTTTTCCTCTCTGACTTTGTCTCCAAACTTCTCAAACTGAGCTGTCCCTCTGATGGACTCATTTCCAATCCTGTCCATCCTGGTCACTCCCAGAGAAAATCTCAACATCTTCAATTCTGCCACCTCCAGCTCTGCCTCCTGTCTTTTCATTAGTGCCACCATCTCCAAACCATACATCATAGCAGGTCTCACTACCGTCTTGTAAACCTTCCTTTTCACTCTTGCTGCTATTCTTCTGTCACAAAGCACCCCTGACACTCGTCTCCACCCACTCCACCCTGCTTGAACTCTCTTCTTTACCTCTCTTGTGCTCTGTCCGTTGCTT
>VUQH01045695.1:0-15378 GCA_015106775.1 Etroplus canarensis | reverse complement strand
TGGCTGTCCACCAACGTTCACCATCCAACCTGACAGAACTGGAGAGGATCTGCAAGGAAGAATGGCAGAGGATCCCCAAATCCAGGTGTGAAAAACTTGTTGCATCATTCCCAAGAAGACTCATGGCTGTACTAGCTCAAAAGGGTGCTTCTACTCAATACTGAGCACAGGGTCTGAATACTTGTGACCATGTGATATTTCAGTTTTTCTTTTATAATAAACTTGCAAAAATTTCTACATTTCTGTTTTTTTTCTGTCAAGATGGGGTGCTGAGTGTACATTAATGAGAAATAAAATGAACTTTTTTGATTTTGGCAAATGGCTGCAATGACACAAAGAGTGAAAAATTTAAATAGGTCTGAATACTTTCCGTGCCCACTGTATACAAATATCAAGCCACGAAATTTTAGAACGCTCTTAAGATGATCTAGCATCGTTTGATTACAATTCTTACTAACTGGTGAGATTCACTCTTATTTTCCAATGTTTCCACTCATTCATTGTATGTCACATTGCCACATCTGGATGTTACACAATGATTGAATGAATTCCTCTGTGGGTTCTCTCCTCTCCCGCCTTTTATCCCCTTGACAGCACTGAGTGCAGTGCAACACATGAAGCTGCTTACGCTCATATCTCATGTCTCTAGTGAGATATCTCTGCTACACAGGCACCATCGTCTGAGTGGACCTATTGCAGAAATAGATGCATCGTGCCCTCAGCCACCCCCTAAACTCATCCATCCGCCACGACAATCATACTTTAGTATGAAGCAACAGATGACACCAAATAGATACAGTTAGCAGGAGGTAGTTATTGTGGAGTGTAGCTATGAGATAGAGGTCACTATTGCCAAGGGTTTGAGAGATAGAGGGAAAGGAAATGTTCTGACAGTAAATTACATGCTGCATTCACATATTCTGTCAGAGGCTTCTGCATGAGATGAATGTTATATATCACCAATATGGGTTATTAACCTTGTGGCCCACATAAAAGAAATACATTAAAGTGCATCATTCAGCAAACAGTAATTACACACCATCTATATCGTGTTTTATTTGTCCTCACTTGTTTGATGTGTGTTTACACATAACATAGCGCATATTGTCTGTCATTTTAGATCTTTTTACACTACATTTATCACAAGCATAATGCATCAGTCTGGGAGTGCTCCAGACATTGAAATTTCATGTAGAATCCTCACTGCTCATTGCTTCAATTGATTATTAATTTAATGCCTTTTTTTCGAACTGCTTTCATTTGCATTATAAAAAATCTTGCAAATTCAGCTATACACGTGACGAGACAAATTTTATTAGCTGATAGGCATTAAATCTGGTCAGAAACTCATTTTCAGCAACCACTATTAATGTTTAAAGATCCAGTATATAAGTTTACAACTTACTGTTTTTGATTAATGTGGACATGACTTTTTCTCAGGATTTTCTGGTTTAAGGGGGAGGGTCCACATGTCTATATTTATACCAAAAAACATTATTTCAGACCAGGAAACAGCTCTTTTATCATTGCCCCATTAACTGTACATTTAGATAGCAACAATTTTCAAGTTTTTTTCTGCTGTTTCTGTTTGTTTCTGACCTGACCCCATCTTGCCTCGTATGCTGTCACTTGCTGTCCCTTGGAACAAGATAAAAGCAAATAGCTTCTCAGTGACATAAGAGAGCTGTTTTCACTCATGAAAGACATTTCACAAATGTCATTCAGGTCAGCAGTTCCCGCTGGTAATCATGCTGGGACAGTGATTAGGTGAAATTAATCGCCATCCTCTGTTGCTCATGGCTGACAGCCTGGAAGCCTGATAGGCTCTGTCTTCTCAGGTGACTTTGGCAGATCAGGTGGAGAGGGTGAAAGACATCAAAGCCAAGAAGAAATAGACAAACTCACATTAGATTAGCACCCAGAAGACCGTTCCAAAAAGGTGTGCATGTGTGGGTCTGTACAAGGATGTTGATGTCTGTGTGGCTGGGGGTGAGTGAATGGAGTGGGGTAATATACGTGTTTTCTTGTAGGTGTCTGCTTTATTGGTGGTGGGTGGGTGGGAGGACATGAAAGGAAGGTTTGATGTGATAATGAAGTGCGTTCTTTAGTCTTCAGCTTCTCTTTTATCCAAACCACTCACTTGTGCCTATTTGTCCAACAAATGTTTTGGTAGGCCTATGAAGTAGAAATCTGATTTCCGCTATTCAAATGGGAATATCAGCATCTTAGGGTTTCATTTGAGGTTTTCTCACCGTAGAGGATAAAAAGATTGGTGATAAACTGAATGTTGTACCTTTTTATGCTCGTCTTGTGAGATCTCACAAGATACTGCCCTTCCCCCGTTGCAGAGGAAACCCAGAGTTTTGAGTCTTTTCATGGTTGATAGAGGTGCACGGGAATGATGCTACGGTTAGTGCGCTAGAGCGTTTAGCTGTACATGGGCAGATTTACTGGCCTGTGAACCCATAAACCTGCAATTACAAACCCTAACAACTCTGGCGAAGGCTCCTTGTACATCACAGTTTTCCTGTGGGCTCTGGGATTTAAGCTTCACAATCAGTCAAGCGTGACTTCAGAAGCTAATTGCACAAGAGTGACACACACACAAACACACACAATCCTTACGGGAAAAAAAATGATGGTGTAGGTGGAATTTTGTTTGAAATTCATCAAATTTTAATCCACTGCGTACATTTCCATATTTCCATATTTATCTCTTTGCGCTTCTAGCATCCACTCCCTCTCTGCATATCATTTCAACCCTATTTATAGCTCAAACCGCTCCTTACCTAATACACAAATATACAGCCACTTTTCTTGTCACCAAGTGAATAAAGGCACCCTCCTATCAGGTCCAGTGTTCAATGACACGTGTATCCCAAGGTAGATAGGGCTGTCAAAGAATCACTCCATTCCTGCCACAGTTGGTAAACTGACTGTTGGTAGCAGGAAACAGATGAGGCAGAAGCTGGGTAGAGTCAGAGATAAGATGTAGGATTCATACTCTTCTCCTCCTCTCTATAATGAATCAGTGTATTTACTTAGAGCAATCTGCTGCTCTAAAATGGCACTGCAATTGCTCTGTCTTCTCTGGAGCGTTGTCACCCCCTCCCCTGTTTTTCCCCACCCCTCCAAAGGTAATTGCTCTTACCTGAGACACTGTAATGGATCCTGGATGAAGTATTGACCGCTGCTAGATTTTGATTAAGGGGCTGTAGGGCAGAACACGTCTTTAATGAAACTGAGGAATCAGCATTCTCTGGCTGGTGCGTCGAGGCTGGATGCTGTGGCCCACAGCCCCTTTGATTAGGACCTGATCCTCTGCAAATCTAGGGGTGGGCACAGCTACTGAATTAAAAGGAATGAATTTATCCATTAACAATACCTAAGGCATGTGTAGTTTTCCTCTAGAGGCTTATAATCGTTAAAAATTTGGGTATTCGTTGACTGTAAGCTGTTTGTGCTCTTTCACTTGCATATTCACACACCAGCTCAATCTTCCCCAATGTTGCACGCTCACTGATAAACTAACTAACTCATTAATACACTCAATCATATCCTCCCACATGTGCAAAAGGTCAGACGTTATCAGTTAGAATTTGGGGATGAGGGATAACTTGCATTAGCTTCTCTTATCCTTTCCCTTAAATTGCCTTTTTTTGCTTGTGTGAAAAACTGATTGCATCTCGGATGGAGATGAAAGGGAAATGGCTAGCTCCCCACGTTCTTTAAGCGTGCAAATGGACATAATCTAAAAGGCGAGTATTAGCATGCTAAAAGACAGCACAGCTATGATGAACGCCATTTGCAAAGGCTTAATGCGATAGTCGGGTAAGATGATTAACTTTGAATCCATTTAATCAAGCACAAGCGCTTTTTCAAATAACCAACTGTCTAGTGTTGGGGTAAAACTTCCCTCAGATCTGTCACGAAATGGGTAGAGTAACAGATGTGTCAAATCACAGACTGCCTGAATCAGAGCGGAGGCCAGCCAAACAGGCTTCTTTGAAGTGATGGACATCAAACATCATTTTGTGCACAGTATTTGTCATCCCCTCTCTTCTTTGAAGCTCACAATGGAGTGTGACTTGGAACACACAGCAGCTCAATTGGACTGGGAAGTCAATGTGCCCTTGGGCTGCATCCTATTGACTTAAGTAGTTCAAGTAGTGGTCTTCTCACCTCCTTTCCTCCATTGACCCCAGAGTGCATGCTGATTATTAGCTGCCATAATGCAATGAGATTTCTGACCCTTTTGGTCAGACCTCTAACCACAGTCAAGAAGTGCAGATTTTGAGAGGTTATATTTATGATTATTGATACTATACAGATTTTTTCATTATTCTTACCACAGCATGGAAAATACATATTTATTTATGTATGCTTTATTGATACATGGACTTGTTCTTCAGTGGCTAATGAGAAAGTGCTTATCGATAACTTCCTCCTCTGTGTGTCTGTGTGTTTGTTGCACAGACCTTGATGACCCAGTGGTGACCGTCCACCAGAGTATAGGAGAGGCTAAGGAACAGTTCTACTATGAGAGGACTGTATTCCTACGCTGTGTGGCCAATTCCAACCCACCTGTCCGCTACAGCTGGCATCGTGGGAAAGAAGTCCTGACGCAAGGTTCAGACAAGGGTGTGGAGATCTATGAGCCATTTTTCACACAGGTAAGACAGAGGCAACATGGTCTGAATGAACATCTCACATTAAAAAGAATAGCACCTGTGCAGAAAGTTGCTTTGCTTTATTCAGTAAGTGCCATACAAGTAAAGGTCTAAAGGTGCTACAATTTAAATGTGAAGACTTTCAGTTGTGTTTTGTGTAAGCTGTCATTAAGACATGCACCTTATGCCCTCCCCCCTGGAGACTACAGAGAAAGAACAAATAGGTTGATACAAAACACAGGATGTTAAAGCACTATCATAAACTACTGAAGGCAGAGCACAAGATCACAAGATCTGTTTATCAGGTGCTAAATTAGCTGAAACTCTTTTTCACAGTGTGCGCTCATCTTTATTTAGAGATCCACTCATGACCAGAATTAAGTCACAGCTGTGACACCTTCCCCTGTGTGTGTGTGTGTGTAAAAGGATAGGAAGGGAAAAACCAAGCAAAAGTTTTAAATCATCTATATTCACAGATGTGTAGTGGTTTACACATTCGCCTTACAAGTGAAAGGTCCCTGGTTCGATTCCAGGTGAGGACACAAGCCCCTCTCCCTATGGAGGGTTGCATCAGGAAGGGCATCCGGTGCAAAACCTCTGCCAAATTACCAATGCATATTAATCCGCTGTGGCAGCCCCTTGGAAAATATAAGGGAACAGCTGAAGGTAAATTTTTATATTCACAAATAAAGCAGGTTTTGCAAAAAAAACCTTGCAATTTTTATCAAATTCTTATAGGACACTGCTCTCTCACCACGGCGTATTTCAGTGTATGCATACACCTTATAGACCAAAGTATTGGGCCACACCTTGTCCCATTGTCACATGAATATAAAATCAAGCACTTAGCCATACTGTCTGCCTTAACAAATATTAGTGAAAGAATGAGTCACTCTAAAGGTGTCACTAAATTCAGTCAGTTGGTAAAAATTTCTTCCCCACTACATATTCTGTGATCAATTTTAAATGCTGTTATTGCAACGTGGAAGTGTTTAGTAACAACAGCAGCTCAGCTACAAAGTTCCACACCATTTTGACCATAAACCAGACCTCTGTAACTATAAAGTAACAGAACAAGATCACTTAGTGCTCAGTTGCATAGTGCGTAAAAGTCACTAAAGCTCTGCTGACTCAGTAACTGCAGAGTTTCAAACCTACTTTTGCATTAACTTCAGCAAAAAAAACTCTGCACTGGGAGCTTCGTTAGGGCATAGGTTTCCATAGCCGAACAGCTGCATGCAAACTTTACATCATCAAGTGCTGGATGGAGTGGTGTAGAGCACACTCCCACTGGACTGTAGGAGTGGAAACGTGTTCTGTGGAATGATTAATCATGCTTCTCCATCTATCAGTCTGGGTTTGGTGAATGCCAGGAAAATGTTACCTACCTGACTGCATTGCACTGCAAAGTTTGATAGAGGAGGGATAATGCTATGGGCTTGTTTTTCTGGAATTAGTCTGGGCCACTCAGTTCCAGTTAAGGGAAATCTGAATGCTTCAGCTTACCAAGACATTTTGAACAATTCTATGCATCCAACTTTGTGGGAGCAATTTGAGAAGAACCCTTTTCTGTTGCACCATGACTGTACCCCAGTGCCCAAAACAAGGGCCAAAAAAAATCATGTTTGGGACAGTCTGATGTGGAAGAACTTGACTGGCCCACACAGAGCCCTGACCTCAACCTCATCCAACATCCTTGGGATGAACTAGAACAGAGATTGCCGGCCAGGGCCCTCTTATCCAACATCAGTTTCGGACCTTACAAATGCTCTTGTGGATGAATGGGTGAAAGAATCCCTACAGACACACTCCAAAATCATGTTAAAAACCTTCCTGTTAGAGTGTAAGGTGTTATAGGATCTGGAATATCATAAAAACTCATGTAGGTGTGAAGTGTAGGTGGCCCAATACTTTTGTTCTTGTAGTGTAGCTTTGATTGCTCATTTATTTCTTTTTTATTTGTTTGTTTCTGTCAGTCACAATAAATAGAATAAGCAAAGCATTTTGTGTCATTAACAGTGAAGCTTCACTGTACTCCATGAATTGTACAATGACCTGTTTTACAAAAATAAATTATTATTGGAATGCACTCTAATATTACACATAACAGAGTATATTTTACATCTACTATAAGTCTTCAAACAGACACTGCAAATATGCAAATAATTATTTATATTGACCTCTTTTGACAATCAGTTAAAAACAACCTAGCATCACACTGTCACAACAATCACACCCTTTCAACATTTTCACAACAGAGATGAGTAAGCCACAGTTGATAATTCAGTTACTAATTACTGAATCAGCACAAGATGGTGTCACATAATTATAGTGCTGCTATTTCATTTGCCCTTATTTTTTGGAAATAATGCTGTTTTTGTGGCTATTTGTTATAAAACCTGGCTGCATACCTTACAATGCAATACTAGCCTCACTAACCCAGTTTCATGATTTACATGCATATTAAGGAATTGCACATGCTGAGAAGCCATGAAAAGACTTTTCTTCACAATCAGTTCTTTCAGATGAGCAAGTGGATTTTCTTTGCAATCTGAAAATTGAGAAGCTTTGTTCAAAAATGGATTTTGTGCAGTCAACAAAGAACTGATTGAGATTGTTCGGTCACTTGTGAGGGAATTGTAGTTTTTTGAATTGATTGAATTGGATGTGATTTGTACATGGAACTGAGCATCTGAGAGAATACAAATCTACAACAAAGAGAAAAAGACACGTGAGGGGGGAAAGGGGCTTAAGAAGGGGAGAGAGAATAAAGGAAGCGAAATTGATGTTTGGACAAATGGAGAAAGATGGCTGGGAACTAATAGAGTGGGTGAAGGAGTCTGAGGAAGCTGCACAACTGGACCCCAAAAGACACTTCTCCCTTCCATCCTGCTCTTCATACCTCTTTGCTTCTTCCCTCGCTCCTTCATCCTGCCCTCTATTAAAGCTTTAATTGGTTCTAAAATTTGAACACAACCCAAAACCCAGAGATTAGCATTACATGAATCCAACCCCAAATAAATCCTGACTAAACTCCAAGTAATTTGCACATATAAATGGCTAATAGCATTATTTTTCAACAATATATCTAAACTTGCCTGAATCCTCTACCGACTATTGAGGAACTCATTCATAACTGACCTGAATAAGAGCTGCAGGGTCAAGATGAACATGGCCGAGTTTTGTCTGGTTTTCCTTAATAGCCTTAGAGATTTGTAGTTAAGTTTATCTTTATAACTTCTTCCCTCAATTATTCTTCATTCCAGCTTCACTTCAGCACCTTTTTCAGCCCAGCAAATGCTTTATATTCCCACTGATACTGTAGAAATGCAGGGGTGGTATTTTAAACTCACTGTGAAGAACCAGTTCATAATTAAGTGAGCAGAGCTGTGGCTTTATGGTAGAAACGCTGTCCTTTCAGCTATCTGTAACTTCTCCCTCTTGCCCCACAATTTCCCCCACAATGTGCCAGAGAATAGCACAATTATCCAGTTCATCCTCTCCTCACTTCCTGTCCAATTCAATTGCTTACATAACAGATGCCCCATTAAATATATATAAATATAAATATGAGCAATATAAATATGAAAATAAAAAATATATGAACCATATATGCAAGAAAGTGCAATATGGAGCATAAGTACTCCAGAGTTAAAGAATATTATATGCAATGTTGATAAACTATACTATATCATTTACTAATAGTTGACGGATCAGTTATGAGGCTTTAATTCAGTTTTGTGGTTGCCAGGTTGGGGAAAAGCTTTTCCAAAGAAACAGTTTGCCTGTGGGTTTTTAGCTTTAATTCATTAGGAAGCCTCCTGCAAAGGACTGTTTGTCCAGCTAGCATATGGAAAAGGTCAAAAAGAAAATCAATGTATTAACTACCCATTAACATTTACAACTGCAGTACCAATATAGTGCAAGATTTTTTGTACTTATATTTACAGTTTGACTTCTTAATCACATGTTTAGTTAAGAAGTTCACGTCCTGTTGTTTTAGAAAAAGACTCATCAGTGTGCCTTTCAAATGTTGCTTATAAAATGATGTCTTTCTACATTGTAATAATACTGTTTTTGCTGAATCAGTTACTATTGTATAGATAGATCCTGAAGTTTTGAGGCAATGACATATACTTTTGTAATTTTACTCTGTATATTGTACTTTTTACATGCAGATTTATACTGTTTGATTTCTTATCTGTCATATTCATATGTATTTGTACCTAATGGAGAACCTGGAACTCAAGCAAACATCTAAAATAGTCTGCTGATTTCTAGAAAATGTTTTTTGGACAGATGAAACTCAGATTAAATTGTACCAGATTGATGGAAAGAGAAAAGTATGGAGAACAAAAGGAACAGCTTATAACCCAAAGCATAACGTATCATCTGTCAAACATGGTGGAGACAATGCTATAGCATGGGCATGTATGGCTGCCAATACTGATGTGACTGCTGATAGAAGCAGCAGGATGAATTCTGAAGCATACAAGGTATACTCTGCTCAGATTCAGCTAAATTCTCCGCAGTGAATTGAATGGAATCGGCGCATAATGCAAAACCAACCCAAGGGCTGAGTTTCTCAAGGCAAAGAAATGCAGTCTTCTTCAATGGCCAAGTCAGTCACCTGATCTCAACCCAGTGCAGTATGTTTTTCATTTATTGAAGACAAAACTGAAGGCAGAGACCCATGGATAAGCAGCAACTAAAGATGGTTTCAGTACAGGCCTGACAGAGTATCTCAAGGGAGGAAACACATCTGGGGATGTCCATGGGTTCTAGACTTCGGGCTGTCAATGACTGCAAAGGATTTTTATCCAAGTAATAAATACAGTCCTTATTAGTTATTAGAATCATGTTAGTTTCAAAATGGGGGACTATATATAAAAATAGCTGCAATTCCTAAACAGTTAATGCAGTTCTTTTGTTAAACCCCTACTTAAAGCTGGATGTCTGCACTTGGATCACATTTTGAATTTTTGATTTAAAATCCTCTGTGATGGGGTGCAAAGGCAAAATTACAAAAATTAAAAGCAAAAAAAACTGAAAAAGTCTCATTGTCCCAAAACTTATGCACCTAACTGTAAATGTTTGTATAAGATTAAAAAAGGTCTTTGGTTTCTTGATTTCTCATAAGGCAATCACATGTGATTTTGATCCAAATGCCCAAACCTTTACATGGGCAAACAGTCTATTACACACTTCACTAGTGAAATAAAGAGCTAAAAAGGCAAGAAATGTTACCATAACTCAGAATGTGGTAACCGTTTTTTCTGATTCATCTTCCTCAAATATTTTCCCAGAGGAAATGTCTTTCTGCTTGCATGAAAAATACCCTCAATTCATCTTCACAACCAAGACATTTAAGATAATCCAGATTGTTTAGATTTTTTCTTCTCAAAGACATAGTTAAACATGAAAACAAAGGCAGGGATCCAGCATTTTTGCCCAACAAAGACCCCACACTCCTCCATAATTCCGTTGCCCTTTACCAACAGCCATTAAATCTCATTCCTAAAACTCCTGTGTACTTTAGTGTTCAATCTTCCCATCAATATGGCCAATAGTCAATAGTGCAGTTTGTTTTAATGGGTTTGTCCTTTCAATTTCTTTCTCTGTCCCTTGCATCTTACAAATAGACATTCCTTCCTGTTGCTCCAATTGCACTTTAAATACCACAATACCACAGACCTCATCCCCTGATCTTCAAAGCGAGAGACATGACAGAAAAACAAAGGAAGTGGAATGTTGGGTCCATGGCTCATCTAATGCAATTAAGTTATCCATGAGACTTATCGGATATGAAAGGGTTTGAAAGATGTAAGTGATTGCCATGCTGTGTATACTGCCCCAGCATGTGGCTGACTCATCTGTGATTCCCTCCCAGACACGTCTGTACACCCGCACACTGGAGTCAACCAGATCAAAGGTTTACATTCTACCATAACCTTTTGGGTGGGGCTTATAGCTGACAGGCCCAGTTGGAATCAAACGCACATTGTCACAGTAACAGCCATTTCTGCAGAGAGATCCCCTACTGAGCCCATCTATATTCCTGGAGCTCTGTGGTAAAAATGCTGCAGGGCCTTTCACTAGAGAGTAATCCAAACATTGCTGAAAAATATCAGCATCATTTTAATTTAGATTTTACTGTAAAATCCTTGAATTCTGCTGCATATTTTGTTCATGTTTATTAAAATCACATGCATATTAATCTCTTTGACCTTTCTTTGGAGCTGTTTGGCCTTTGTCTTCTCATTCCCAGTACCTAGTCTTTGTAATTCTTTTACTTGATTATGTTCATATTTTTGCACACATTTGCATACCAGTGTTGTTTTGGTCCGAGCTGCAGGGGGAAACGAAGATTTTGAAGCTGAAGAACCTGCGTCCCCAGGACTACGCTAACTACAGCTGCATCGCCTCTGTCAGAAATGTGTGTGGGATTCCTGACCGCAGTGTTATCTTTAGACTCACCAATAAGACAGGTACTCCATATCACTATTGACTTTTCCAGATAGAAAGCTTATTACAACCAAAATAATTACATCCCACAAAGGCAGGATAAATATAAAAAAGAAACAGAGAGATAAACTGCTGTGCAGTGTCTCAGCTGAGTTATTCTGTAACTGTCATAACTGCCAAAGTTGTCCATCTACCTTCAGTCTATCTCAGATGTCACACTCTCTTTCTCCACAGCCTCCCCGTCCATCAAACTGCTGGTGGAGGATCCTATTGTGGTGAATCCAGGACAGACAGTTTCCTTGGTATGCATCACGACAGGGGGGGAGCCACCCCCCACTCTCACCTGGGTCAGCAGTAATGACAGCCTGCCACAAAGAAGTGTGGTGAAGGGGGGCACGCTTACACTGCCGGCCATCACCTCTGATGAAGCGGGGGTCTACAGCTGTGTGGCCAGCAACAATGTGGGAAACCCTGCTAAGAAGTCCACAACCATTGTGGTGCGAGGTGAGAATGTAAAGCGGCATGTACAAATATATCGATCACAACATGTTTATTATTATTAAAACTTAAAGATCTGAAATTGCAGAGATTGAGATTCCCATTGCTTTTTTGATTATGTAGCACATTTAGGTGCAAATGTATCACAAATGCAAGTCTAATAACCAATAACAGCTAACTTAATCTGTCAAACCCACAGTTTAATATGCTTATTTTATTTTGTTTATTTTTTATGTAGCCAAGTCACACCTAACACTACCCCAAAACAGTAGTTAATATTTTTCTAGCATGTCCCATTTCAGAAGCCAAAAAACATTCACAACCCACTTACACATAGTCAACACAGGAGTCATATTGGAATCTAAGGAATTGAAGGCATAGTCAAATTACTTACATTTTTAATGGCAACTTCTCCACAACAATAAGAAAATCTTTAGTGTGCTTGTTGAGTTTCTAATGTGGTTAATGTTACCACTGGTTTACCCACAAGCCACAGAGACTATATGGACAAAGCTGGGCCACACCTTTTAATCATCAAATTCAAGTGCTTAATTTAATGCCATTGCTTCAGGTGTGTGAAATCAAGCACCTAGCCATGCCTTTACAAACATCTGGGACAGAGTCAGTACTAAATAGTTCACTGAATTCAACTATAGTACTGTAATAAGATGTCAGCAAGGAAGCTTGTGAAATTTCTTCCCTGCTAGATATTCTTCGATCAACTGTAAGTTGTATCATTGTAAAGTGGAACTGTTTAGGAGCCATAACTGCTCAGCCACAAAGTGCCAGACCATGAAAAGTTATAGACTGGTTCTGTGGCACACAGTGCATAAATGTTATCAATGCTCTGCTGATTTAGTAGCTACAGATTTCCAAACTTTAAATTTAATATCTACACAAAAAACTGTGGCGCTTCTTGGCATAGGTTTGCATGGGCGAGCAGCTGCGTGCAAGCCTTAAGCCCCGTCACACCTTGATGATTTAAACAGCGTGCAAACACATCAAAATTTCTTTAAAATCTAGCATACACAGAACTATGATTTTTTTTAAAATTATGGACTTATACATAACGTAGTAGTAACATTTCTTTTCAATAACTTCTAGAAGTCATACCAGAAAATGCTTAGCGTGTTGCCTGTTGTAGCCTATTCGCAGTATCAACATCACTGTCACAGTTAATCACTGTCATGCTGAAGAAAAATTCAAAGAACTGCCAAGTTTCACAATTTATTTATTTATGGATTCAAACGCAGGTACACAACAAAGTGAGTTAACAAAGGGTTTAATTAATAACACCAAGGGAAAACCATTTAAAAACAAAAAACTAAGGTTGGCAAACACAAGCATGAAGCAACAACACAAGGGCTAGCAGCAGCAGTCGTTAAGCTAACAAGCTAACAAAGGGGCCAAAGAAATAATACTAATCACTGCAAAGGGAAACTAAAGGCGAGTGGCTAAAGAGTCACTGAACCAGGTCCAAACACAAAACAACACAGGCTCTAAGTGCTGTGCGAGAAGCAATGCTTACAGTCTCTGAAGTAATAAAAAATTGTATTCAGTCTCAAGCCTTGGAATTACTGCAGGCAGAAAGTCAAAGGAAGAATAATATCCAGGAATAATGGCGAGGGAGATCTGAAGGAGAAAGAGGAAACTGAAGGGAACTCCTGGAGTGAAGAGCTGGCCAGGTGAGGGAGAGCGAGAAAGAGCGAGAGCATGGTTGACACCTACTCTCAGCCAAGCCTTGCCAATATACAGTAGCTGTAAGTTACTGTAGAAGCACGTTTAGCAAGTCCTTAGGTCATCCAGAACATGTCAAATACGTCTAAGTACATCAATATGCATTGGAGATAAGTTGGATATATCTTACACATAGGTTCAAAGCATGTTACTCATAGGTTAGAAATAAATTTTGGGTATGCTAAACATTATCGCTATGTATTTCGACTTACTGTATGAGTAACTTACAAGTAATGTGTGTGAACATGTGTCAACAATCGCCTACCTTACCTACAACTCATGGTCCGTGTATGTGGGACGTATGAGTCAGACACTGGCATACAGTATGTTGGAAATTCTGTGCATGCGCAAAATTTTTCGATGACCTTGCCGTACTACAACGTATACTAGCGTGCTTCAGTGCTCTTAACTTGTACAAAACTCATCAATAACTTATTTGACATATGCCAGCGTATTTGCCAAAATTTTCCTATGTCGGCATACGCTCGTTAAATCGTGAAAGGTCTGACAGGGGCTTTACATCACCAAGCCAGTAATGGATTGGTGTAAAGCACACTCTCACTGTGCTGTGAAGCAGCGGAAAATTGTTCTGTACAATGATGAATCTTGCTTCTCTTTCCAATGGGGGAGTCTGGGTTTGGCGAATGCTGGAAGAACGTTACCTACCCGCTGGCATTGTGACAACTGCAAAGTTTAATGGGCTGGTTTTTTTCTGAGATTGGTCTGAGCCACTTAGTTCCAGTGAAGACATATCTTAATACTTCAGCTTACCAAGACATTTTGGATAACTTCATGCTTCCAACTTTGTGGAAACAGTTTGAGGAAGGCCCTTTTCTGCTCCAGCACAGTGTGTCCCAGTGCACAAAGCAAGGTCCGTAAAGGCATGGTTGGATGACTTTGGTGTGATAGAACTCAACTGACCTGGACAGAGCCCTGACCTCAACCACATCCAGTACCTTTGGGATGAACTAGAATGGAGAGTAGGAGCCAGGCCCTCTCATCCAACATTAGTGTCTGACTTACAGATAAATGGGCAAAAATGCCCACAGACATACTCCAATATCATGTTAAAACCCTTCTGAGAAGAGTGTAAGATATTATAGCTGCAAAAGAGGGAATGCTGGGAAACAATCAGATGTGGAAACCATATGAACAATTGGAAACCATATGAACAAGGACTGTGTGGGGGTTTCTTACAGCCTGTTTTCCCATCTCAGCTAATTTTCAGTGATCTTCAAATTTCTTGACTATTCTTATCCCATTTTTTTATCCATTCTTACACTGTCTTAGTAAGCGCAACTAGTTTATGTTCAGTTAGCTATTGCTGACTGTGCCAACCAGTGAGGATGATGCTGCTTATTTACTCTTCATCTTTAGAATCAAAAAGCTGGAGTAGACTTTGAAGCAGATCCCCACTGCTGCTAAAACTATGTAAGATGAAATAACATTTAATTAATAAATATTATATATACATTATATATATTAAAATATATAAAAATTAGTTCATCAGATTGTTGCACATCATTTGTGTTTTAACTGGGTAAAAGGTAAACTGCAGGGAAAAATAAATAATAAATAGATTTAATATGCCACAGCCCTTAAATTTTGGGCAAATTTTCTTTGTGCTGATAGAAATTTTTGACAGTTTTTGTATTACCCTTGTCTTTAGTTTTATATTAACATATGTTAGACTTTACTGTCATGGTGTGCCATGGTGTGGTGTGGACCCAATATGCAGTACCGCTGAGACAGGAGGGTGAACTCAAAAGGGCTTTATTAGCCAAAACACAAAATAATGATTCCCAGTCCAAAGGTGTTCCTGGAGGTGCGGAAACCTCCAGGCAGAATCCAAACAACAGCCCGGGTGGAAACCGGGAAGGGAATACGGGGGAAGACGAGGACACATCCAAGGGAAACAACCAGTATGACACGACAAGGGAGAGACAAGGAGACAGAACTTAAATAACAGAGACGGACCAGTGAGAGGGCAACAAGTGGAAGGGAAACA
>VUQH01045692.1:0-14733 GCA_015106775.1 Etroplus canarensis | reverse complement strand
TTTGGTGGGGGGAGGAGGAGGAGGAGGAGGAGGAGGATTCATCCGCTCAAAGTTTTAATTTAATTTTATTTTTATTTTGTCTACTTCTGTCTGATATGTTGGTATCAGCATCGCCGCTCGCTTCCCTAGTTATGTAGACGTGTGGGATTTTTCTTCGGGCTCGAGAGTGGATGTTACTTTAGGATGCAGAAGGAAGATGAAGTTGTGTAGTTTCAGTAGGTCATTACATACTCAGAGATAGGAGACCTGCATCCGCACCGTTGGCTAAAATCTTCACACCAGAGTGGCACAGACCCTTTCGTTTCGGGTGGACAATTGCCAGAGAGCAAGATGAGGTACCTCTGTGACTTTTTAAATTGCACCTAAGAAAGAGAGTGGGGGGGTCCTTTTTTCTACTCTACTACTGCTGCATGAAGAGACATTTTCTTTCTTTAGCTGCATGAACAAGTTGGGATCTTGCCTTTAAGTGGATACTGGGAAAACAAAGAGCAGAGTTTTCACGCTCATCTCTTCTCCCTAACATAAAAATACAGCCCGCAAAATAACTAAAAACAAAAAATGAAGAAGTTTCGGAAGGTGTTGGACGGCTTGACAACCTCCTCTCCCGGCACGACTATAGGCTCTCCCTCATGCGGCAGCGCGGCCGGGACTCCCACCGCGGCTCCAACTCCTAAGGAAATCGACGTCCAAGAGACGCTAGTATCGGAAAACTTTCAGCTGTGTAAGGTGAGTAGATGAAGACATTTATTCCGTTTTGGGCCCGCAACATCCGAGTAAGGAGTGAGGTCCTTAATCAGTTACAGCATGTAACACGTTTTACTCTTTTACACGTGTAGCCAATAACAAATTTGTAGAAGGAAGGATACAGGCATTGTATACGTGGAGCGTGGCCGTTAAAGTTGAATCTGCTGTTAGTTCAGCTGCTGCGCTTGATCTGGTGGCCTGCTGTTCTCTGTGTTTAAAGTTCAGCACTACGGACAGCTCCTCGCTTCCAATTCTCTTGAGACTGGAGTCAGTTTTAATTAAAAGAGCAGAACAGCATTTAAAGCTTCTTCAGAAAAAGCTCATGTTCTTATCAGCCCTTTTAATTTTTTTCAGAGCCTTGATTGAAAACAATAGTGGTCATTCCATTACTCAGCTATTGCATATCTGCATAAAGCTTGTGGATGCGCTTGCACAGCTGGTTAAGCTGGCCTATGTCTGTGTGTGCGTACAGTTTTGGGTGCTCTCCAGCTCCCATAGGTAGGCCTACGTGCAGCATAGCTACAGTGTTTGTGCCCCGTCGTCAGCATGCTGTATTGGCTGCAGTAACTTGTACACATGTACAACAAACAGTCCAAAGAAAGTCAATGAATAGCAGCATCTACGTTGCGTCAGCAAGCAGGCACGAATGGTGTAGGAGCGATGACATAACTGGTGTTCCTCCCTTGCATAAAGAAGTCCACGCCAAGCCAGCGGAGGGACCCTGCAGTACTGTCCTAGCTTGATGCGCTTTTCACTGAGAAGGAGGGAAGAATGGGGGTGGGGGTTGAATGGGTGGTGGTGGGGGTATTTATAGCTTCCTCGGCCGCCCATTGCAGCCCATTTTTTGGATGCATTTTGCTGACTGCAACGAATATTCCTACTCTTAAAGAAACGGGGTAAATTTTTGGATATGGCTGTGAATAATAAATTGAGAATCCAAGAGAAAGGGGGTTGTTTTAAGAAGCTGCATTATTATTAGTCAGAGTTATACTGTTGGGGGGGGATTTGTGGAGAATAAGGAGGGAGCTTGATTCACAAGCTGAAAAGGATGCTGCAGAGCACCCTATAGCACAGAGAAGAAAATGCTAGAAAAGAACAGCATGATCGTCTGGTCCTATGCAGGAAGCTGCTCCTCCCCAGTGAGTGGCTTAATGCTTGGTTCGATTGACTGAAATTCTCAGGAGAAAGCACAAAATGTACCAACATGCCCTCCAATTCACTGCTACCATCATGTTGTTTCTGTGTTTTTAATTTGAGCCTATGCAGGTGCAGGTTGAATGTTTGTATTTCTATGCATGTGTGAAAGAGAGTAAGAGACATCCACAGAGGCAGGTGGAGAAAGAGGCAGTATAGCTGCACCACTTACATCTGTGAGGTAGGTTTTTTCTGGTGCAGACAGGGTTCAAGGTGGAATAGACTGGTTATGTGACTGGTTCATTACACTGTCGTATTTGTGACAATATAAGAGATCAATCATATGACGATATCCTTTTTTAAAAACATGCCTTTTTATCATCTCTCTCATCAGTTATTAAGGATTCTGCATTCTCAAGTTTTGCCTAAAAGAATATCTTATGCAGATGTGCTCATATAAAGACTATAAAAATTATATGTTGATTAAAAATCTGTTTCCACTGACCTTTTTCTCTCAGACACCTACAGTACTAGAAAATAGGAGCATGCTGTACACAGCAGGAACTGATTAATTCCTACTTGTGTTGAAAGGGAAATATACACATAATTCTATGGTATATAATAAGAAACATTGACATGTGTCATCATTTGGGATTAGCAGGAAAATGTGATTTCCTGAATGTAAGATGAGCTCACAGGAGTCAGAAATGGTCAGTAACTTCCTTTAATGTGGGAAGAACAAAATTTGTCATTGATTTTCCTAATTTTTAAGCTATTTTTTTATTTAAAAATTCATATCACTCAAATTTCTAATAAAAAAGGAGGATGCAGGTGACATATTGAAAAAGAGGCAAGATCACTATGTGCCTTGGCATTGATACTCCAAGTCTCTGGAATTCTACTTAAAGTAAACAAAACTCATTGTGATTTTATAGTCATGCTGATCTCATCTTCCATAGGGGTTCAGTTTGACTAAGATCCGGTGCCTTAGAAGCTCCGGAAAAACAAGCTCATCATTTTTATTCTCATTAAATGATTCCATGGGGGCGTTGCTCTGGTAGGGGCCACTCCTCTCAGGCCAGAAATGCTTTATCCTAAGGTCATAGTAACCACTTAGAACAACTTTGTGTTGATTTGCACTGACTCTTTCCTCTGAAGAGACAAGTGGACCCAGTCCATGGTAGCTAAATTTTGTTCGAAAATAGAATAGCTACCAAATTGCCTTACTGTAGAGCTTAGTTTTTCCTTTAATTTGTCACTCATCAATCTATTCCAGTCATCTAACTTTTCATTCATTACCCCAAATATTGTTAGATAGGATCAACACACTCTGATATAATTCTGTGAGCTGGTACAGTATGTGTGGGAGTGTTTGGCTAACTTCTCAAAGTTAGTCATGACTTCTGTCCTCACTCTGCAGTGTGGGAAGATGCATCAACATAGTTTTTATTAGACAGCACTTTGGTGTGTCTATAGTTTTTACAGGAGTGTGCTCTGGAGTGATTATAGTGGTTCTGAAACAAGGCTTTAGTGAAATCTTACTCAGACTGAAGGAAGAACTCAGGGAAATGTGAGGCACGCAGGTGGTTCTGAGACTGATTGAATCTACAGATTGATTTTAGTTAACAGCAAAATGAGTTCATTTTGTGTTAGAGGAGAAGCAAGAAAACAAGGAGAGGAAGAGAGAGAGAGCAAGACACTGATCTGAATTGGACAGAGTTGAACAGGAACTAATTAAGTGGACTGAACAACACTGCAAGAAGGTATTTATAAGAACGAATGATCATTTTGCTTAAATATCCCCATAAAGCTCAAGAACTCCTAACCAAACAGTACAGAATACAACTATGTGGACTGATTGTATTACAACAAATAAGAGAATAAGAATATCATTGGAATTAAAGATAAGCAAGCTTCATATTTGGTAGTTTTCTATCTTCAAAAGCTTAGTGGCAGAACTCTGCTCATGGACCACAAACATCAGTTTCCCTCAACCAGCACATTCCAAAAAGCAGCTGAAAATTTTACCTAACAGAACATAATGTGTTCCAGTATCTAAAAATAGATGTAAACTAGCTTCAGTTCAAACTCATAATCAGAAATTGCTCCACACAGTGGTAGATAATGGAAAACATACATCAATTTTTTCTACTTATCCAATTCAGTGTTACTCCGTGGCTGAGGCTTATCCCGGCTGATATTGGGCGAGAGGTGGAGAATACCCTGGTCAGATCACCAGCCTATCACAGGGTGTAATGGAAAACACTGACACTGAAACAAAAGATTTAAAAGGGAAATTCTCCTCTGACTAGAACAAACAACCCACCCATGGGCTGAAAAAAAGGTAAAATGCCTTTTTTATTTCTTTACTCGATGCAAGGATCAGATATAAGATTGTAAAAACTGTTAATACTGTGCAATTGCAATTTTAGTACATGAAGCCTCAAACCTGGGTCAAAAAAGAGCAAGATGTCAATGCTAGTCATGAAGGTTAACACATTGAAAGTGAGAGGTCATAGGGGAAGAGTTGATCTGGATGACAGGGAAACTAAAAATGTGCAAATACTAGCTCAGAGCAAGATTTGTACTTGCAATGGAATGTTAAGAAATCCACAAGACTTAAATTAGGAGGGCTAATTAAGGGAAGGCTGCTATACTGTAGCTAAGATCAAGAAAAGAAACTTCAAAAAGGACAGACAGAAATGGATGACTAAATGATAGTAAAAGCAGCCCTCTACATCACCTACAGATCCACAAGCTGATAACACAAACACAGTTTTTAACAGTTATTGCAAGGCTTGAATCATAAATCCATTTTGTCTTGTATGCAGTTTATGAGCTGCTGATGGTGAAATGATACAGTTTGCTTGACATATTTCACAACAGAGAAGCAACATTTTAGTGTCATGCACACTGTATGTAATCACCAGCTGCATCTCTTCATGCCTCATCTCACCTGTGCAATCCAGCACTCATCATCTAAATCTGTTTCCAGAAATATGATCATAGTTTTGCTAACTTGTCATGGAAAGTCTCCAGAGATTAAACTAGTGGAGCACATTTGGAAAGAGATGGACCATAAAGCTTGTACCACAACTGCCCGCTTTGAACACTGTGGGAACCCAAAGTCCTCAAATGACTTAAATCACTAATTGATAAGTCAGAGTTTGGTTTTCTACAGGTAAGATTAGTTGTAACGATCCACCCATTTTCTTCTACTTATCCAATCCAAGCAAAATATCATAAATTAGGCTGATAATTTTATTCTGTTTCTGCTTATCTACAACTGGCCAAAAATCACTTAACAATGTGCTCTAAATACAATACAGCCCACACATACTTTATTTTAAAAGTGCTGTAGACAGCTTGTATTTTTGAAAATACAAGCTCATCACAGTTGGAAAATCGCTATCATGCAAATTTGTATTGCTAGAGTTATAGTAACTGTCATTTGCATTCTGTAAAGACCTAAAGCGACTTCATTTATATTGCAAGTGTCACTTCTGTTTTACCCCATCACTTCTCTAATCTGGAGTACTGACTATAGAATTTCAATCAGTGAGAAGTGATGGTTTTTATATTCATTCAGTCCAAGTTTTTTTTGCCATGGAGACTATGATTGTAATCCTTTTAGTCAGAATTTCTGAATATACTTTTATTCACTGATGTGTGTGGGCAAACGTTAAAAATATAACTTATTCTGACAGCTCAGCACATACTTGAATGTATCTCTGCTTCGTGACTTAAACCTGTTCAGAGTTAGTTCTAGCATGTCTTCAGTGTTCAGGCTTATGATCATTAGACACTTATAAACATGGGACAGCATTTTTGGGGAAAATGATTTGGATCAGTAAAGCCACATGACTGCTCCAAATCATTTATACAGCAGAACAATTTGCCCGTACACATTTGTAGATACACATACAGAGTCACAGGGAAAAAATCCTGATTCCAAGACATAACATATACAACTGCATTGTTTTCCAAATAACACTGAATGTCAGTGGCAACGAAATTGCCGGTTGGATTCTGCTCTCATGCAATTTTTTTGTAGAAGTACCACTTTTATAAAATGCATGGAGTTGGCAGGAGGTGGTTGAGGTGATGTACAAAGCACTTGGCTCTCACACTAGAGGTCAGAGTGTGCATGTGCAGACCTTTCTGTAATTAGATTTAGGCAACAAAGGCAGTTTAATTATAATATTAGGAATAGAGCATGGTAAACACATTATGCCTCCATTCAGAGCAGACTTTTCTGTATTAAATGAGACTGCTTTCCCAAAATTAACTTCTTAACATAAACATAACAATTTTGAGTAATTAATAACTTATTTTGAGTGGAGCTTAAACACCAGTATCAGCTATTTTGTAAGAAAAAAATGTTAAAGTGCAGTGATAATTTTCTCCCTTCTAACTGAATTTGTTGTTGTGGCTTTTCTCTATATAAACATACTTTCAAGAAGACAAAGTTGAAGCAACTGAACCTATCCTATTATTTTCTTATGCACAAAAAAGAAGATGTAGGAGCATTAGCTCTGTAGTGTCAAAAAACACATATATAGTGCTATGTATTTGATATCAAACCCACTAGTTTCAAATCTGCAGTTGAAATTTCATTTATTAACTGTTTATTTTCATTTTTTTTTTTAAAGATTTTTTTTTAAATCTGCAGCTTGTTGAAAGTGCATTATTGGGACATCATGACCTCAATAATATGTCTAATCTTCTTTAATAAATGATTAATCTCAGTGGGGGGTTATGATTGCTCATAATGTCAGTACAATGATATTTTAAATTTTAAAAGTAGATTTTATATATAAACCAAACCCAAACAACTTCACATAATGAACATTTCCATCTCCATTCCGTCATGTCCAGAACAATGTATTATAGCCCTGCATTAGACCATTGCGTTTGAGGTTTTCAGCTGTGCTTGATCACAAGTTTGATTTATGCATAATTAAAATTTTTAAAAGGATTTTAATGAAATGTTGTACACATGTTAAGAGTCCCAGAGGATCAAGTCTGAAACTTTGACTTTGGTGACATTTGTAGTAGTGCCTGTAGCAGATCAAAATTTTCAGTTATCCTGTGAAATATCTCAGCATGTATTTGATGGATTGCCACTTTGTACTTCATGGTTAACAGGATGAGTCATGGTTGCTTCTGTAGACCCCTGACTTGTGCTCTTGGGCTCTTATAAGGTTGATATATAAAATGTCACAAAAAAGTCCCCTGAAGATGAATTGTAGTGTCTCCTTATCTTTTCAGTTGGTGCCATCATCATGTCATTTTACAATACTTTGAATCAGGAGGAAATACTTGGAAGATGGCCTTCCCATGAGCCCCAATCCTATGTATTTACATTGAATTAGCTCCTAAACTAAAGCTAGACTGAGTCCACCTGGTATGCCACAATTTTGCCATGTTTGTTTGCTGACAGTGTATATTTTGTCTGAGAAATGGTTTATTTGATGATGATAAATCACAACTGACGTTCTGTCTTCAGTGACTTAGAAAAGTTTGTCTTTTTCATACAGCTGGATGAATCTACTTGAAAAAAATTATTAGGTTTCTGCAAGATAGAGCATTTTACAGGGAAATGTTTTATCTCACTCATCTGAACCTCAAACATGAATAAATCCAAGAAATCATTTACAGTATGTTTATATAGCAAAATTGTTCTCGTGTTAATGCTCAGAAAATCTGGTGCAAAGAGTTTACCTTCAGTAAAGCTTTTTTGTTAAGTTCAGAGGTCAAGTGTTTCCACTGCTCTGTCTCCTTCCTTTGACAGCATAATACATGGACTCGTAAGGATGACATCACCTCATTCCCTCACCAGCGACCCCACGAGCTCTCCATGGGTGTGATGACTCAGTGGGTTGACTTCCAGCTTGTCTCACATTACCGTGTGTCGGCTGCCTGTCAGAAGCCACAGTGTGGGATCAATTAAGGAGGAGTTGATGCAGAGAAGAGAAGATGGGGAAAAGTGATAGGTGGAAGAAATGGTTGATAAACTGTAGGCACATATGATTTTCAAGAAGCACAGTGAGTGCATGTGCGTATTCATCCTAGCTAATCACGTAATATAGTTTATAAATTGCTTTATTTACCATAAAGTATATGAAAGAAGCAATACATCTTAAAAAGGAAATTAAATTAACAGGTTTGGGAGTTAAGTGTTATTGAAATGTTTAGAAGCAAAGCTCACTGAGATAGAGGTATGGATCTGTGAGGCTTTCTGTGAAAAGCTATTGTATTAATATCATATATTATGTGTGTGACAGTGCATGTTTGAGGGAGCAAAAGAGAAACAACCGCCACTTGATTCTGTTTGGGCTTTCAGTATGCAATGCCCATTCGTTGACAACAGACTGCCTGCCTCACCTCATGCTGTGCAAATATAATCATCTAAGCTATTCAAACAGCCCTTCATTTCAGTTTTCCATCTTTTCAGGCTCATGTGAAATTATCAAATGTTATGCCTCTTTTTAGGTCTACTTAAATACAGCTGTATTAGGTTTTATTATGAAAAAGGTTTCATCATTAAATGTTGTAACCAGGGATGCTAGCTGTAGAATCCACCATAGTTTTTTCCCACCCTTTCCCAGATGGCCCCATCCACAATATATCCATGATATAGTTTTGATGTATTTTTTATATTTTAATTGTTTATGTTTACATGGCTACATTGTCTGAGGGAAAATGAGATAGTGGTAGGCAATCATCTCAGAACCACTGCTGACTCACAGGATCAATCTTGTGCTGACAGTTCATAAAAGGCACTAACTGCTTCAATATGGCAGATATGACCTGCAAACTCTCTTAATGAGTAAAATGAACAGCTGAGAGACAGTTCCTCTCCATCTGTTGTCCATTGTGTGGCTACTTACAGTAATGCACATTTGCACACATTTATTGCCCTTTCTATAAGTTTTAATGTAAGGGAAAATATATGCAAGGAGATACAATTTGAAAAACAAGCAATTTTGGAATTAAAGCATTGCAAAGCTTTAAACCAACATGAAGTCCCTTTCTCACCTCTCTGAGTGGGTAGCACATCCCTCTGCTCTTAAGAGCTATACTCTTAAGCCCCTGACAGTCCTCACCTACTTGGTGATTAGAAGTATCTGAAAGATATCAGTAGAAACCAGAGTTTATATCATTATTATTAGTACTCATCTACAGTAAGTAAAATTTTAAATCTATAATTTGATGTGTATTTGGTGTGCCTGATATCTCCACCAAAGATTGCATGGTTGGATTGTTTAGCTTAAGAATGGATTCAGTTTGATAATGCAGTGCATCTGTGACAGGGTGTGACAGGGTGCAAGTGTATCACTCACTGTATTAGCTTGCAGATTGACCGCTCTGAATGAAACTAGATTGTACTTTCAAAAATGTTATGAGTGAAGCGCTTCATACCATATGGCAAAGTTTCAGTTATAGTTTCAGGAAAGCCAAAAGCAACAAACTTTTGTCCCAAAAAACAACTGTGAATGTGGGTTCTTTCCAGCGATCATAAGGGGGAAGAGTGATATGTTATGGGTAAGAAAAATGTGACTATTTTGTCTACGTCTACATTTTCCATCAAGCCTAAGGCACAATGCTGATGCCGTGACTGATTCAATGTCGTGCCTGCTGCTGTGGTTCAGATGTTAAACCCTATAAAATACACATCCATGCACAGCTGCTTATTGACCCTGTGGCTGCATTAAAGCAAAACATAAAGCCCCAATCGACAATTACAACATTTATCTCCTCCAAACACGCATATGCAGATAGAATTGTACATGCATGCAAGTAAATTATATATACCGCTCAAAAAAATTAAAGGAACACTTTTTAATCAGAGTATAGCATCAGTTAAACTTCTATAATATTGAGCTGGTCAGTTAAGAAGCAGAGGGGATTGTTAATGAGTTTTAGCTGCTTTGGTGTTAATTAAAATTAACAACAGGTGCACTAGATGGCCAACAATGACACAACCCCTAAAACAGGAAAGGTTGTACAAGTGGAGGCCACTGACGTTTTTTCCACCCCTCATCTTTTCTGACTCTTCTTTTACTAGTTTTGTATTTGACTAGGATCAGTGTCACCATTAGTAGCATGAGGCAATACCTGGACGCTACAGAGGTTGCACAGCTAGTCCAATTCCTTCAAGTTGGCGGATCAATATGTATCATTGCCAAAAGGTTTTCTGTGTCTCCCAGCACAGTCTCAAAAGCATGGAGGAGATTCCAGGAGATAGGCATTTACTCTAGGTGTGCTGGACAGGGCAGTAGAAGGTCCCTGACCCGTCCGCAGGACTGGTATCTGCTTCTTTGTGCAAGGAGGAACAGTATGAGCACTACCAGAGCCCTCCAGCAGGCCACTAGTGTGAATGTCTCTGACTAAACAATCAGAAACAGACTTCCTGAGGGTGATCTAATGACCTGTCATCGTCTAGTGGGCCCTGTTCTCACTGCCCAGCACCATGGGGCTAGATTGGCATTTGCCATAGAATACCAGAATTGGCAGGTCTGCTACTCCACGCTCTGTGCTTTTCAGAGATGAGAGCAGGTTCACCCTGAGCACATGTGACAGACGTGATAGGGTCTGGAAAAGCCGTAGAGAATATTATGCTGCCTGTAACATCTTTCAGCATGACTAGTTTGGTGGTGGGTCAGTGATGGTCCAGGGAGGTATGTCCCTGGTGGGATACACAGACTCTACAGGCTAGGCAATGAGACCCAGACTGCTGTTAGGTATTGGGATGAACCCACTGTCAGACTGTATGGTGGTGCAGTTGGTCCTGGATTCCTCCTGGTGTAAGACCTCATATGGTGAGTGTATGCAGGCAGTTCCTGGAGGATGAAGGAATTGATACCACTGACTGGTTCCCATGCTAGCCTGACCTAAATCCTATAGAACACCTCTGGGACATTATGTTTCAGTCCATCCAACATTGCCAGATTGCACCTCAGACTGTCCAGGAGCTCAGTGTTGCCCTGGTCCAGATCTGGCAGGAGATCCTCCAGGACACCATCCATCGTCTCATTAGGAGCATGCCCCGACGTTGTCGGGCATGTCGACAAACATGTGGGAACCAGCAACACACCTCAGAGGGGGAGTATATGTTGTTCTAAAACCTGTATATACCTTTCAGGATTGACTGTGTCTTTCCAGATGTGCAAGTTACCAGTACCATAAGCAGTAATGCCCGCCCATACAATCAGAAATGCAGGCTTTTGAAATGACCGCTGATAACAAGCTGGATGGTTCTTCTCCTCTTTAGTCTTTAGTCATTTCCAGAAAGAATTTCAAAATTTGATTGACGTGACCACAGAACAATTTTTCCTCAGTCTATTTTAAATGAGCTTTGGCCCAGAGAAAAAAGCTGTGTTTCCTGATCATGTTCACATATGGTTTCTTCTTAGCATGATAGGGATTTAACCTGCATTTGTGGTTACCAAAGTAAACTGTGTCCACAGACCATGATTTTTGGAAGTGTTTTTGAGCCCATGCAGTGATTTCCATGACAGAATCATGCAATGCAGTGCTGTTTGAGGGCCCGAAGTTTACAAACATCCAGTATTGGTTTTCAACAATGTCCCTTGTGCACAGAGATTCTCAGACGTTTTTGATGATTACTGTGATTATGATTATGCACTGTAGATGATGGAATGCTCAAATTCTTTGCAATTTTACTTTTATTTTGAAATTGCTCCACAACTTGTAGATGCAGTTTATCTGCCCATCTTTACTTCTGAGAGCCTCTCTAAGGTGCTCTATTTATACTCATTCTCATGAGTTGCAACACGTTCCTCCATCTGTTTCTTTTTATTACCACTCTTTTGTTGCCTTTTCTCATCTTTTTTGAGAGGTGTTCTGCCATCAAATTCAAGATAAGCTTGATTTTTTAAATAGTAAAATGTCACCCCTTTAGCATTTGATATAATTTCTATGTTCATTTGTCAATAAAATATTAGTTTATGAGATTTGTAAATCATCGCATTGTGTTTTACATGGCCTCGCAACCTTTTTGCAATCTGGTTTGTAATACAAGCCATTCTGTAATTGCTGGTAGGAAAAAAATAAAGAAATGCTGCTATGAAAGAGGGACAGATAATCAGAAGAAAATATCAGTAAATACCTTTGAAAATGAACAGATCTGTGAAAAGATTTAAAACTCTCTAGCCTGACCCTCAGAGGAATAGTAGTTTTACATAATATAGAAGCCAAGGTTTAAAAAATCCTTATATACCTTACTCCAAGTCGTTAAGATGTGTTCCAATAGAGCCCCCAACACACACACACACACACACACACACACACACACACACACACACACACCAAATCATTCTTGTTTAAAAAATGTGAATACATACGTATATGTCCAAAACCACAGGCATACATATAAGCAGCTCTCCCCTATTCCCTCTGGCCGCACACAGTCTAGTCTTCAGCAATATTAAAAAAGACAGGACACTTCGGTCAGCAGACAGGGAAGCTTGTGTGCCAATGCGTTCATATGTCATGCAGAAAGTAGATAGAGGAAGTGCTTATTAGATCAGCCTCAGTCTAATTGACGAATGAAAGTCCCTCATTGTTTGGCTTTTCGGCATGATACAGAATCATACTGTGAAATCCTTCAATCACTTTATTCATGGAAAAAGACACTGGAGAAGATGCTGAAGATAGTTTGATATGAAAGGCTGATCACGCTTGTCTCCTACAGTGTTATTGTTTTTATTCTCAGTTTTTGGTGCGAAGCAATCATTCTCATATTGGATCTGATCACTTGTCAGTGAATCAGTGGGTTGTTTTTTCTCTGTATTTCGTGTTAGCAAAGTGATTTCCTTAGCTGGCACACTTGCACATTTTGAAGGTGGTTATCACTGCTGCGAAACTGGAATGCTTCAGAGTAATGTATTTATATGCCATTACGTCATGTCTGCTGAAGATTTTTTTTTTAGCTTATCTCGCTGAAGGACTAATGAGCTACTGTGATGGCAACGTGTCTGTCCGTCAACACTTCACTAAATATTGCAAATACTCTGAGTGTTTGTCAGATTTTTGTGAACTTTACACACAATGATCAGTGTCTTAGGTTAGGGTCAGTCAAGAACTAGGGCTGTTGTCCTGGATATGACTGTGAGCCTCTTGGATTTGGACTTTAATTCTCATTAGAGTGTACAATACAACCAACCAATGACAAGAAAACTATTTCTTTCATTCTGCATTTCACACATCACAATAACCTGCGAATTGTGACCCAGATACGATGCTACAGCATCTAAATTCTGGTTACAAGAAAAAAAAAGAGGTCGTCTGAGTCAAGAATTATGGAAACTATTTTATAACAAAAGTTATATAAAACCAAAATTTTCAGAGGTGTAAAAAAAGTTTACAACTGTCCTAGGAAGGCTGTGAAAAAATCATTATCTTTTTTTATCCTTTATTTTGGAACATTAATGCATACTTGATATGTAGATGCTGTATTTTATTCAAAAAGAAAACAAAATAAAATGTCTCAGACTTTATAAAAAATGATGGGTGTCTACTTTGGTCAATCAATGATGCACAATTAGCATTACCATTGGTTGGAAAACAAAGGAAAATTTGTTTCTGATAAGAACTGTACCAGATCGTACTGTGTTTTGTAGCAACTGTGTTTTTCAACGCTTGTTTCCCACATTCAGAAATCCTTCATCTCCTCTTCCACCCCCCCCTCTTCTCTCCACATTCAGTTGTGCCTTTATTTTGGGCAGCAGCCGACAAGATCAAAGGAATTTTAGAGTGAGCTCAAAATATCTCTCTGGTATCTCGCTAGTGGGGAAACCCACGTGTATCTGTTTGTTTGATGGGCTCTCTGACGCTGTAAAGTAAATTGGTATGGATGATTGTGACAGGAATACTCTAAGTGTCTCTGCACTGCTGTCTCTCATGCTGACATTAAGCCACAGGGGACAGATGCTAAAACACCTGGGTGATGCAAATGAACTATTTGTATGCACAAGGGCAACACACAACACTCACAAATGCAAAATGCATGCATAATGAGTTCATACAGTAATGCAAGAAGACATAATCTTTGCAAGTTTATGTGGTGATAGACATACTTCCCTCCATCTTTTGTTATATTTCTTATTTCTAATACTTCTAATAATTCCAATGTCTAGCACTTTTAGCAGTGTCTACCAACTAGATTTAACTAATCAAATTTCAGTCTTTACAGTTCCTCTATTTGTTTAATGAGGTGTTCTTATTAAAAGCTCTTCCATGCTCACTGACTTGATTGTAAAGGCATATGTACCAACAGAGGCCTGTTATGCAATTCAGTATTGATTTGCCCTTATGGACTTGCATACAGTATTACCATGGGGATATTGAAATACTCCAATTTGAATTTTAAATCACAATGAAATGTGATTATGGCCTAAGTGTCAGCTTTTGTGACATGTAGGCCTTAATTTGAGTTCAAATTTGTTGCCCATTTTTCATTGTTACAAATATTATTCTACTTTATTCAAATAATTTAATCTATATAAACAGTCTGAATAAAAACTTCAGTCACTGGACTGCAGACTGTCATGGTTCTCCCTGGCGGGAGAGGTGGTGTGGTGTGGACCCACATTGCAGACCGCAGAGACTTGACTTGAACTTAAGAAGGCTTTATTGCCAAACATAGGTACTTAACAGAAACAAGACCAGAGCATAAATCCAGGAACGTGGTAACAAAACTTGGCGTGGCAAAAACATGGTTTGGCGTGGAAACCTGACAGGAAAATAAAGCAATGCCGCGACGACGGGGAGACAAGAAGACAGAACTTAAATAGACGAAGACAGCCAATCACAGGAACAATGGGTAAC
>VUQH01045687.1:5803-18708 GCA_015106775.1 Etroplus canarensis | reverse complement strand
GTCCACCCTGGTCACTCCCAGGGAAAATCTCAACATCTTCAGTTCTGCCACCTCTAGTTCTGCCTCCTGTCTTTTTGTCAGTGCCACCGTCTCCAAATCATACATCATGAAAGGTCTCACTACCATCCTGTAAACTGTCCCTTTCACTCTTGCTGCTATCCTTCTGTCACAAAACACCCCTGACACTCGTCTCCACCCACTCCACCCTGCCTGCACTCTCTTCTTCACCTCTCTTGTGCTCTGTCTGTTGCTTTGGATGGTTGATCCCAAGTATTTAAACTCATCCACCTTCATCACCTCTACTCCTTGCATCTTCACCGTTCTACCTGCCTCCCTCTCATTCACACATATGTACTGTTTTGCTTCTACTGACTTTCGTTCCTCTTCTCTCCAGTGCTTACCTCCACCTCTCCAGGCTCTCTTCCACCTCCTCCCTACTGTGTTCCATAAGATTACAATACATAGAGATTCACATATTCACTGAAACTATATGTTTTAACAGAATATGAATTAACATCAGGGCAAAGATATCAAGTTTTCACAGGACTGCACAGAGACCTGTGAAAACTAAGTACACCCCTACTGCTTCCATAGGAATTAGGAGGGCAAAGTTGCAGCCAGGTGCTGCTAATCAAAAAAACTTGATTAACTGATCATCTGCTGTAGGGACCATAAATAAAGCCATAAGTTTTGGCAGTTTGCTGGTCTGGAGCATTCTGGTGTGTGTGCCACAATCTTAACAGGAGTGGACGTCTCAGCAGATTCACTCCAAGAGCTACATTTCTGATTCTACAAGCCTCCGTTAGCATGTTAAATGTTACAATTCACAACAGCACAATTATTAAAAAAAAAACAACTGAACAAGTATGGCTTGTTTTAAATGGTTGTCAGGAGAAAGTCTCTTCTCTCCAAAAGGAACAAGGCAGCACAGCTTAGGTTTGAAAAGCTGCACTGAAGAAACCAAAAGACTTCTGGAACAATGTCCTTTGGACAGACAAGACCAAAATGGACACGTTTGGCCAAAATGCACACCACCATGTTTAACCAGAACCAAACACAGCAAAAAACAACGTCATATCCACTGTCAGCACGGTGGTGGAGGGATGATGATTTGGGCTTGTTTTGCAGCCACAGGACCTGGACACCTTGCAGTCATTGAGCCCTCCATGAAGTATTCTAGCGTCACATGTGAGGCCATCTGTCTGACTGCTGAAGCGTGGCTGCAACAACGACCCCAAGCACAGCAGCAACTACAACAGACTGAACAGGCTGAATGAGAAAAACTCCAAAACCCTTCATAACGACCTGATAAAGTCACACAGAAAACAACAAGCTATTGCCTGACGGGGTGTACTTAATTTTTCACATGACTCCACAGAGTCATGAAAACTTTTTTTTATTTTTTACATGACTGTATTGGTGCATTTGTGTGGTGTCAGGAAAATTGGAAACATGAGTTCGCGGCTCAGAAAATTAATCTTGCCATATGGAAAATCCCAGCAGACAAAATAATAATAATAAAAAACATTTATTAGCAGAGGGGTAGGGCTATTTCTGATGATGATGATCACTACAAAGCATTCATGTGGTGTTAGACCAATCAGAAAAATTAGTCCCTGACTTGGAAAATTCAACTGAAACACTGAGAAAGTAAAAAGTTCACATTTACTTTCACATTTAGTTATGTCATAAACACAGGAACATGGCAGAAAAAAACATTATTTACGGTAAGAAACGTCTGACTAGTGCTGTGAACTCTGGCAAAGCCCTTCTTGAGTTTTCATTGTATTGCACCTTTTGAATGTTTTAGTGTTTCAGTGACAAATAATAAATGCTGAAATCATCTATAGAGACAAGCTGCCGGCATGGCAGAAAGAAGGGAGGACAGTGATGTAAAGTGCAGGAGATGTGAAGATAACAGACAAACATACTTTAACTCACTGATGGTCCTTCAAGTCACACTGCAGGCAATGAGAATAAATGAGAGTGAGGATGGTTTCAAACCTGTGGCTCACAGTTCAGGCCAGACGTATCTGTGATACCAAAGCCAAGTTGGCAGCGGTACACCAGCAGGACGTCATCACTTACCCCACCAACCTGGCAGACAGTGGCACTCCCCGGTGGTAGCTTGGCAGCCGTCGGCATGAACACAATCACACCTCTTCAGGCAGCCAGGCCCAAACGTGCCCATCTGCACAGTGAACAAGTGCCAGTGGGCAAAGAATCGTCAGGGGAATCTCCTCAAATTTCGGCCAGCTCAGTCAGAGTGAGAAAAAATACCACGCTGGCAGCGTGTTGTTGTGTAGACAGCCTGGTGGGTTGGCACGGTGAAGCAAAGAGGGGTACTTTTCCAAAACACATATTAAAGCATACAAAGGGTGAGGTGAGGGATGAAAAGCTGGACACTTCTACAGACTGCCCAATCAGAAAACTGACATGTCCTGTTTAATTATCACCCTTATGATTTGAGTATTACTTTTATCAAAGATAGCTCTTCATTTGTCTCCTCAGTGTGACACAGAATAAAAACAGAGTGGACTTTTCCTATCTCGTAGAGCGGTAGAATTACATCTGATATATTTTACAAAGTGACATCTGTTTCCATATAACGCCCTGGTTTTAATCCAGGCTGTTTTTTCTGTTGCTTTGTGAGGCAAACAGAAGAAGAGAGAGGGTGGGTAAACGCAGAAAAGTGAGCCTTTCATTGAACCATTGCTTTTCTTTTACAACCCCAATCCCAAAATCAGAATCAGAATCAGAATCCTTTATTAGTCCCTGGGAGAGATTACTTAAAAAGGTTAAGATGCTACATAAAATATCAATAAAAACACAATGCAACTAGCTCCCACTAAAGGTTTATCCCGAAAAAGCCCCAATTTCTCTATCAATGCTGACCTGACCCATGTGATGTGATGTGAAGCTAGATGCTATGGTCAATTTTTTTGTTTCTGTTTTGATGCAAATTGTAATATATGGCATAGTGAAGTTGATTCCATAATATCCCTAAAATTTTTTAAGGATTCAGCTGTGACAGCGACAGATGGTAATGGTGGCAGACATGCAATTTTGTCACCATAAAAGTATTTGATCCCACGATCAGTTTGGTTTTTGTTTTATACAGATCAGAAGAATAGTTAAAGATATGGCTAAAAATAATTTTTTTTTTTAAAATCTAGAAAACACCACCTGGTGGCCATTATGTGTTGTCAAAATTACTAAAAATCTAATCAGCTCCAGATCTTGTGGAGGTCTGTGTCAAAATTAAAAAATCTGCTTCGCACAAAGGATTTGTAGCTGTAGCGGTGGTGGTGGCAGTGAGGCGGTGGCAACACAGCAGTGGCAGCAGCGGCATGGCGTCACCGTGAGAGTGTACGATCCCACTTTCTTAAATGAGGAACATTATTGTGAAATTGCTCTGATATTTGTAGACACAGTTTGTGTACTGAACTGCCCATCTTTACTTCTGAGAGACTCCGCCTCTCTAAGGTGCTCTTTTTATACCCAATCACATTACTGACCTGCTGCCAATTAACTTAACTACAGCATGTTCCCCCAGCTTTTTCTTTTTAGCACCACTTACTTTTCCAGCCTTTTGTTGCCCTTGTTTCAACTTTTGAGATGTGTTGCTGTCGTCAAATTCAAGATGAGCTATTTTTGATGAAATTTTAAAATGTCTTACTTTCAACATTTGATGTGTTCTGTGTTCTTTTGTGAACTGCATTTTATTTATGTGGTTTTATTTATATTTTTCGAAGCATGCCAACCTTTTTGGAATTGTATTTTAGTATATATGCAAATATTAGTTTACTGCACATTTGGGGCCCCCGAAAGTGGAATAATTAAGATCTAACTTTACCTCCAAGTTATGGTTGCATTGTTAAGACGTCAGATATATATATGTATAGTTTTTGGAAACAGCTATATTGAAGGTTGTTTTTTATCGTCTCCCAAAGGAGAAAACAGACTAAAGAAACGGACATGTCACAAAAACGCTCTCTGTTGTCTGGTAAAATCATCTGCCTCCTGATGGATCTTTCAATCCATGATTTTCCAACCCCTTTTACAGCTTCACAAGAAAATAAAATATATAAAGCCTCACAGTTTCTCCAGATACTCACCAGGCACGGTTGGTCACAGCGCACCCCCTGCCAGCCGGCCGTGCAGCTGCAGGATCCATCTGCAGGGTTACATTTTGCCCCGTTGCCACACTGGCACGTGGCATTGCATCCTGGACCCCAGGTTCCTTCAGAGCAGGGGATGGAGCAGTCCGACCCTCGCCAGCCTGCAGACGCACGACCAACTCTGAGCCTGTTTTTTATTTTGGGCATTAATTATTCACTTAATTTTCATCTGCCTGATTTTTTTTACCCTCTTTGCAAAAACACGTCCCATCAATTGGTGAGCAGTCGATGTAGTTTTCACAGGAGCACTCCAGGGAGCAGTTCTTGCCATAGGTGCCACTTTTGCAGGGATTCTCACAGTGAACGCCCTGCAGTAAGGAAAAATAACCGCAGAAAACAAACGTTAGTTGACATGAAGACGTTACACACAGAAAAACACAATCTGACATCTGAGAGGACCTGTGTTAAACGAAAAAAACTGACTCAATTCTACCACTCACTGTAAATCCAGGGGCGCACTGGCATCGTCCTGTGGCGCTGTCACACACCCCACCATTCACACAAAGACACGGCTCCAGGCAGCCGTGACCATAGAAGCTGTGAGCGCAGGTCTCGTTACAGTACAGCCCCGCCCACCCTGGCTGGCATGTGCACTCCCCTTTCATTGGGTGGCAGCTGGACAATATAAACAGACATAAATATGAATGGAGCCGTGGAAACAGAGTGCCAAAGAAACCAGCAGGAAGCGCCAGTGTACATGTACTTTAGAGCTTCCTTTCTTCATATTCAGGGATGCGTATCCGAGTTAAACACATTTTTACTGATGCTGACATTTCTGAAAGTTCTGCAAGTTGACATTAGGGCTGGTGGAGCCATGACTCTGAGGGCAATTTAACTGAGCTGATGGTGTTTGTATTAACCTCTCAGGTTAAAATTAGGTCACCATTTTGTCCAGAAGTTAATCAGGCACAGACACATCCACACAGCGCAGAGAAGAGTCTTATCAGGTGAAATGAAAACCCCTGTGGCCGTGTGGTCTGCAGCCGTCTGATAAGTACTCTTAATATTTATAGCTGGCCAAGACAAACACTTTTCCACTCCAGGATCTCGCTGATGATATTATACACTAACTGGCCACTTTATTAGCTACACCTTGCTACTGGGTTGGACCCTCTTTTGTCTTCAGAGTTGCCTTAATTCTTTGCAGCATAGATTCAACAAGGTGCAGGAAACATTCTTCAGAGAGCCCGTCCAGCACCAACAACTTCAGTCACCTGTCTTCTCCATTCTGATGCTCAGTTTGATCTTCAGCAGGTCATCTTGACCATTTCTACAGGCCTAAATGCACTGAGTTGATGCCACGTAGTGAACTGATCAGATAGTTGTGGTTAACAAGCAGTTGAACAGGTGTACCTAATGAACTGGCCAGGATGCATATCATGTCTTGCCTGGGAATGCCTTGGGATCCCCCAACAGGAACTAGAAAACACTGCTGTGAAAAAGGAATATTTTTTAGAAAAAGTAAGAAACCATCCAGTGTTTTCCTAGGATGTTGGCACATATAGATGAGGGTTACTGGTAACATGGGAATTCTGGTGGAGCTCAACAACTCAGTGATTCCTCATTTTAACCTTTCAGTGCACATGAATTACCACGGTTCCCTTTAGACAAAAAAATCTGCCTCTATCCCAGCTCCTTTTAGGAGGAAATACCTTTTGCATGCATGTATTTTGTCACATCTGTGCACCTCATACATGTTGAAGATATGGAATAAACTGCACTGCCAGGCCTTGGGATTCTTCTACTGTTCTGAGCAGTGAATGAGCGCCCCCCACAGCCTCAGACAAAAGCTCCTCTCACCTAAGTGTGTGCTTCTCCAGGCAGAGGCAGGACTGTTCACAGTGCATGCCGTATTTGCCGGGTGCGCACATCCTTTCCCTGCAGTGTGGACCTCTGAAGCCCGGCTCGCACAGGCAGCTTCCATCGATGTTGTAGCATCGTGCACCGTTGGCACAATCGCACACGCCTTTACAGTCCTGACCGTAAGTGCCTGCAGCACACTCCTCTTTACACCTGAAGGGGGGGAACACAGATGCACAGACACAACTCTGGGTTTGATCTCAGTAAAGCAGAAACTTCCTGTGTTTTACGGCCTCTGGTGTTTGTTACATTGTCAGAATTTTGCATAAAAAGATGTTCAAATTCCTCCTGTTCACTGGCAAGAAATCATAACCAGGCTGCCTTAATATAAAGGCAACAAATGGAGGACAGAGCCAAAACATTTAAAAATGTTTTCTCCAGAAAAAAAGGTTTCAATTTCACTGTTAGGGAGACCATTTTGTCTCTGTCAGTGACTAATCCAAACAACAGACGTGGCACCAGTTGGCACACTGGAGAGCCACATGCACTGAAAAAGAAAAAACCAAACCACCACATGCACTACATTTTCACACTTTCAAAGATCCACATTTACATGCATACCTGTCACCAGTGAAGCCTTTAGCGCACTGGCACTGTCCTGTTTCAGGGTCACATTTGCCGTCGTTATGGCAAACACACTCCTCAGTGCATTTTGGACCAAACCTTCCTTCTGGACATCGCTCGGTACACACTGCACCCTGAAGCGCAACATGGAAAAATCACTGAGGAGGCAGAAAAACTAAAAAAGGCAAACAAATGTGGATGTATCACTGCAAAACTATGGAATGAAATGCCACCAACTTCTGCAGTCACAGAGAAAACGACGTGCTCACCCTGTGCAAGTCATGCAGGTTCATCTTTTAAAAATGTCAGTGTTACAAAAAAAAAAGAGGAAACACAAGCTGATCTCAAATGTGGAAACCTAGAAGCATAACATAAAAGTGCGTGTGTGAACCCTGAAAACGTACCGTCCATCCAGGGGGGCAAGCACAGAACCCTATGCCTTTACAGATGCCCCCATTCTGGCAGGGGCACCGCGGCGGGCATTTCTTCGTGCACATCTTCTCACAGCTGGGAGGAAGAGATAAAGAAAAAGGCTTAATGTCTATTGGCTGTAATTGGCCATTTTTAGCCAAAAAGACTATTGTCTTGGTACATTCCAGAGGAGCCCATTATGTTCACTTCTTGCTCCATTTTCTTATTCTTAGACTCTACTACAGTAGCTTAGCATGATTTACAAGTCAAAATAATCCTTATTTAACTGATACCTTTGTGCCTTTTAAATGTCATCTGCAAATTGTAATGTACATGTAGCCTGACTATGAAAAAAATCAGATTTTATTAAGACATCTCAAACTGTTCATCTGTTTGTAAATTGATTGCACATTAAATTAAAAAATAATTTATTAAGAAATTATACCTTCTGTCGTCTTGCAAATTTCTCAGGGAGTGGGGTAAAGCATACTTTTCACTCAGGCTTGTGGTTCCAGTTTTTATTTATTAATTTTTTAATCTTTGGCTGTAGCTCAAGTGAAGATTTTCAGAATGTACTCCCTTACAAGGTTATTTATTATAGTTAGTTAAAACTAAACTAAAACTAAATGTGAAAATATTTTTATTCAGCTGAAATAAAAAAAAAACTAGACTTTTGTTAAAAATGTAGACGGACTAAAATGACATTGTGACAAAACTAAAATAAAATAAAGAGATACAGGAAATGTCCTTAGTTGTAGTCTTTGTCAGCTGGATTAAATTTGGTGGCAAAGTTTTTGGTGCTTCTGTTTATTGAGACTCAGGATGTCAACATGACTGTGACTCATCTGCCTTCACTAAGTGTTGTAATTTCTGATCTGAACATATATAATAATTAAGAAAACTAAAACTAACACTGAGACTAATGAAAGCTAAATTAAAACTAAACATTACAACTAAACATTTTAAACTCACTCTGGATACTAACTAGGCGGGGCCAAGTGTGAAATTTAAAGAGAAACTTGTGTGATTTTTATATGAATGCATAATGTAGAACAATAATAAGCACCTTTATTTAAGTAAAATTGAATGTGGATCCTTTTTTATTGTTATTGGTTGATAAAATTCTGGGGTGTGGGACATGTGTTTTTTGTGTTCCAGCTTCTGAAGTGGTTCTCAAACTGCTTTAAGCCACCTTTCTTCTGACTGGATGCCCCTAGTGACCAGGTTCGGTGGGGCTTCTTTTCTCAGAGGTACGGACACTGACATCACGCAGAGCCAAGAGTAGAAAAAAACTGCCTGAAACTCAGAGCAGTCTGAAGTCTGAGCTTTAAGCTCACAGGGATTACTGCCACACACGCTGACCTCATTATTAGAAACTTTCACCATCTTTAATACAGAACATCCACTAGTGTAAGAGTATACACTCGCTACCCACTTTATTGGGTACAGTTTACTAGTTCCAGGCTGGAACCCTCTGGCTTCCTTTGTGGCATAGCTTCAGCTGTGATGGGAGGTGGATTTTTAGTTTGCTTATTATTCGTGTTTATTTCTCATGATACCTTTGGGTTTTAGTTCATTACGTTTATTGTTTTGGTTTAGTTTCCTGAGTTCTTTGCATTTTGGATTATTGTTCTCACCTCCCCCGTGGGTCCACTTTATTAGGCTGTGTCTGTGTTTAACGCTCTCCTCTGGTTATTTCCTGTTTTGCTTTGTGAGCCCTCTGTGTCTTGTGTTTTCTTTCATTTTCTTCTGGTCTCTGGATTCCTTGATTCCCTGTGTTGTTCCTCCTCCTATTCCTCATTGGTGATGTCTCCATGTATATGTAGCTCTGTCAGTGTCTTATGCAAAATATATAGTTTTTAGAGGTCTTATATATCTTTTATAGTATCTGTACATGGCTTAAAGGTTTTTATTTATCGTTTTTATCCTTTGCACTATCCCGAGCCAATGCAACAAAATTTCCTTCTCATGTGCACTGTAAAGTGTAAATTTGAATGACAATAAAGTGAGTTTATTGACCCTCCTGTGCTCTTTGTCCATTTCAAGGTTTTGCAAGCTTGTTTTATGGTTTTGCTTCCTGCCACCAGTTTTGTGTTAATGTGGACTGTGCCTAATCCTTAAAATAAAGGTTTGTCTCCGGTTCCTTCACGCCTGTTTTGGTCCATAATGACATGATTGCATCACACAGTTGCTGCAGATCTGTCAGCTGCATGTCGATGATGAGTCTCCTGTTCCACCACAGACCAAAGATGCTCTGTTGGATTGAGATCTGGTGACTGTAGAGGCCATTTGAGTGCAGTGAACTCATTGTCATGTTCAAGAAATGAAGTGATTTGAGCTTTGACTCAGATTCTGACTGTAATCTGACTGCAGAAATCGAGACTCATCAGACCAGGAGATGTTTTTCCTGCCACGGTCCTGGTGTTCTCTGTTATTCACAGAATATTTCAGTATTTACTTTAATCCTGCTATTTATTTCAGTTTTTTTCAGTTCTAGTCTGTAGTGTTATCCTCTTGTGTTCTTAGTCTTGTGTCTGTGTTTCCTGCTCTGTTTCTCATTTTGGGCCAAGATGGTGGCACAAAGGTAGCACGCGGCCACTCCGGAACCAAGGTGGTGCTTGTACCCCTGTGATTGTCCATGTTTTGATATTTGGGTGTTGTGGACACCAGGATGGTGGTGTTCGTGTTCGAAAGTCGGAGGTTCGAGGACGACCAGACGCCATCGTAGCTCCATAGCTCCGTCCACAGACGGTGCTAACTAGCGATCCGGCAGCGTTGTTTTTCATGACCTGCCGGGCAGTGTCCGGGAAACCAAAGTTTTTGGGTTCCGGGGGGAGTATCGTCGCAGGGCTGATGCTGCGGATGGGCGGTTTTACCGGGCCTTCAGTCCTCGGCGTCGCCTGATGCCGGTGACCGGAGAAGAGGACATTGCAGGTGGGGTGTAGTGCTGGGCCGGAGGTGGGCCCTGGCCGGCTGGCGCCTTGTATGGGGCACCACATCCTGGGGGAACGCTATTTTGTTTCACTGTGTATTTATATGTAGTTGAAATGACAATAAAGCAATCCAATCCAATTTCCTGTTTTACTTTGGTACCGCTGATGCCCTATGCATTGTGTTTAGCTCTGCTTCCTGCTCCTGTCCGTTGTCACCTCCTCTCCCTCTGGTTGCTGGTTAGTCGTTAGTCTGTCTCTTTACTCTGCCCCTCCTCAGTTCTGTGCAGTGTTGTTGATCTTGGTCTCTCTGCTGTTAGCGTGTTCCATGCCTGACTTTGGACTCTGTTTACTTTATCCCTTTATGGACTTGTTCAGCTTATTAAAGCTTGCTTTTTGTTATCCTAAGCCTGCTTCCTGGAGTCCTGCACATTGGGTCCTCAGTCTCCACACACACACACTGAGTTATGGCAGTTCCAGTCTTCTTTCATGCAGTTTTGTGAGCCTGTGTGAACTGTAGCCTCATTTTCTTGTTCTCAGATGACAGGAGTGGCACACAGCATAGTCTTCTCCTGCTGTAGTCCATCTGCTCCAAGGTTCAACATCTCCTGCTTCTGCATTCTCTTGGTTGTAACTGTCATTTATGTTACTGTTGTCCTATCAGCTTGAAGCAGTCGCTTTGCTCTGGTGCTCCTGCTCACTGGATATTTTCTCTCTTTCAGACCGTTCCTCGGGCAGGAAAATCCCAGTAGATCATCAAAGGTTTCTCAAATACTCAGACCAGCCTGTCTGACAACCACGCAATGTTTAAAGTCACTTGAATCACCTTTTTGTTCCCCTTTCCGATGCTCAGTTTAATCTTCAGTGTGATTACGTGCAATGAGTTGATGACGTGTGATTTGCTGATTAGATATTTGGTTTAACGAGCAGTTGAACAGGTGGATTTAATAAAGCGCCTAGGGTGCAGGTCCCCTTTAGGTAAAACTGTTTTATGAATAAATAAATATGATAATAAATATGATCTTTTAGATGATAACTGAGAATTTGTGCAGCTCTTATGTCCGAAAGTGGTTGAAAAAGACGACGGAAGCAAGAAAACCCAACAGTAGCACTTTCATTACAGCAAGACTTGGCTTAGCAAAGCTTTATGGGAAGCATCGGCGCAGTTGGAACGTGCCTTTAACCAATCACGTTAGAGATTACTTGGCTTAACTACCTGTTGTTCATTCAATGAAGGGATATTACATTTTCTAAAACACCCTGGTGGTGAAATAATATGAGCCGGCAACAAATATACACAATTAATCACAGAGCTTTATCCCAGATCCACTGCTGCCAAGCCGCCTTTTTTATTTAGCTCAAAGTGGAGTATTGTGCTTTCACATTGGCAATATGAGAGTTTCCACTAATGCATAGTGGGGAAGAGTTTTTACTGCTTACTCATCCTCAGGGGCATCTAAAAAACAGGGTGTAACAGATGACTCACGGAGTACGGAGTAGACCATCGGGGTCTCTTTTCCATCTTCAAATTAAGTTGCGGAAACAAACGAGTTGGATAAATGAAGAGGGAGATCAGGGGCTTTACACACCTCCTGAGAAAGTCATCTAATTAAATGTAGCAAATGTGTCCCGAAAGAAATAAATAAAATACAGTGTTCTAAAAATGGCTCTCACCAAAAAAGAAACTCATTGTTCATTTTTAGCTACGAGAGCGACTCGAGGAAAGGCTGTAAATATCCAAACCATTTGAAGGATTGCCATGTAATTTTGAACAGTCGCTCATGGTCTCCGGATCCTAAATTCATCCTGCCACACCGCAAGAAACACAGCAAAGGGCCTGAAGCGTTGACCCGGCCTTGAGATTCCCCAGATCTCAGTCTTTTCATGCGTCCAAGGAGGCTCCACTCCACAACAAGCAGAACCCAAAGGATCTGCTGCCAGCTTCACCTCAGAGTAACCCTCAGAGGTCACATATTCATGCCGTGCTTGGTCAGCGGTTTTTCTGGCATGAGTGGGGCCTGCACTCTATTAGTGGTTTTAATTTTGTGGCTAATTGTATGTCTCTTCAACATGGTGTCAGACACTATTTTCTCCTGATTGTCTTCTTGGTTGCTGCTAATAGAGTTTTAACGAGGTATCAGTGCTCAAGCTGTATATTTTCTTGCATCAGATTACTTAAATATATCCACACAACTGTCTGAAGGCCTGTGCAATCTTCTCCCCACGCAGCCTTCAGCATGTTTAGATGAATATCTATTTTTACTTTTAGGAGTAATGAAGAATCTAACCATATTTTTCCAACAGAATTTCTTCCATAGCCTGAAGCTGGAGGTTGTTTGTTGTACCTTACATTCCTAAAGATGATCTATTGACTTTTCTCCTAATGTCACCATGAGTTTGCTCTTTGTGATTCAGGGAAGTTTTCTAATCATGATTGCATGGACAGGGTTAAAAATTGATGTTGATTTCTAAGCCACATGCAAAGTACAGCTTTTTTTTTAACTTACAAAGTCCCAGTGAATCCATCCCGACATATGCACTCTCCTGTTGCTTTATTGCAGGATCCTCCAGTGCCGCACTTGCACTTCTGCAGACAGTCCTTTCCAAAGGTGCCTGTTGGACAGGGGAGTTCGCAGTAGCGGCCAATGAACCCCGGAGGGCACTGACAGGTCCCCTTAACTAGGTCACAGGGAGCTCCGTACTCACACTTGCACCGCTTCTTGCAGCTTGGTCCCCAGTGTTTGACATCACAAACTGAAAGGTAAAAAAAAGGTAAAACTCATTCTGAGTGTCCTGAAATGTGTCAAACATCGTCTTTAAAGATGTGACTGAATACGTATTTTTGATTAATCTCAATCACCTCCAATTATATATATATATATATATATATATATATATATATATATATATATATATATATATATATATTTTTTTTTTTTTTTTTTTATATTTACTTTCT
>VUQH01045685.1:0-14793 GCA_015106775.1 Etroplus canarensis | reverse complement strand
TGTTTATATGTTGCACCAGGTCCTGGAGAAACGCTATCTCATTTCACTATGTTCTGCGTCAGCTATATGTGGTTGAAATGACAATAAAAGCTCTTGAATCTTGAATTGAATATTTACTGAAATACCAAATAGAGCCATAACAGTCCTTGAAAACGAGTTTTTTCATTACATGATGCTGATCTCTTTTTTTTTTAAAGATGATTTTTTGTGATATAGGCCACATGACATAATTTATTGAAAGAGAACATATTTGTGAGAAAGATGTTATGACTCAGAGGACCTCTCTGTTCTCTGCCAGGTTCCATCTCGGGAGGATTTTAACACTGATTTCCCGTTGCTGAAGCCTTAAAATGTGTTCACAACAACTATAAACACATTTGCTTGCCAACATGATCAAACAGTACATCTCTAGAGCCAGGTGGTTAAGGTTAGGGGATAGGGCTCCAGAAAGCACTATATCACTTCAAGCTCCACCACCACCTCTCAAAAATAGAAATACAGACACACGTGTGTGTGTGTGTGTGTGTGTGTGTGTGTGTGTACCAATGCCAGAGGAGTCCTCCACCATAGGATTGATCTCAACCATGGAGGCATCGTACTTGATGAATAGATTGTACAGTTTGATCATGTTCTCGGCCGCCTCGTTCACCAGCGCCGGTGGGAAGCCCATCTTCTGAGCAACCTGCAGCAACACAAAACATTTCATCACATACAAACATAGGCTCTAAACTGCAGATAGTTTGAGCCCTGCAGAAACATATTGATGATAAAATCTGCAGCACGACACCTCACACATCTTTACGACAGGTAGAGAAATTATGAAATAATGCATGTTTATGCCTATGATCATTACCAACATTGGAACAATGAAGATTGTTTTGGTTTTCTTGTTCACAAACTCACTGGTCTCAGAGAGCTTCCTAAGTACCATCAAAAACTGCATCATAAATACCCTATATGGACAAAAGTATTGGGATAGTATGACATTCCATTCTAAAGCCATAGGTATTACTATGGAGTTGGGCCACCTTTGCAGCTATAACAGCTTCCACTCTACCAGGAAGGCTTTAAACAAGATTCTGGAGTGTGTCTGAGGGGAATTTTCCCCATTCATCCAGAAGAGCACTGGTGAAGTCAGACAACGATGTTGGATGAGAGGGTTGAGGTCAGAGTTCTGTGAGGGCCAGTCAAGTTCTTCCACACCTAACTCCTCCAATCATGCTTTTATGGAACGTGCTTTGTCCACTGGAGTACAGTCATGCTGTAACAGAAAAGGGCCTTCCCCAAATTGTTCCCACAAAATTGGAAGCATAGAGTTGCCCCCAAAAAAAATCTCGAGCAGCTGAAGCATTAAGAGTTCCCACTGCTAAAACAACCCCAATCCATTATCCCTCCTCAAAAATTTACAGTTGGTCCAATGCAGTCAGACAGGTAACATTCTCCTGAGACTCAGCTAACCCTGACTAATTCATTAGGCCACCAGATAGAGAAGTATGACTTGTCACTGGCTTTATGTCACTCCATCCACTGTGCTTGGTGATGTAAGGCTTGCATGCAGCTGCTCGGCCATGGAAACCCATGCCATGAAGCTCCTAGCACACAGTTTTTGTGCTGATGTTAATGCCAGATGAGTTTTGACAATTTACAGATATTGAGTCAGCAGAGGGTTGGCAACGTTTTCATGTGCCTCAACATTCAGCAATCCTGCTCTGTAACTTTATGTGATCTGACACTTGGTGGCTGAGTTCCTGTGCTTCCTAAATGCTTCCATTTTGCAATAACACCACTTACAGGTGATAGTGGAATACACAGGAGAAAAGAAATTTCACCAACTGACTTGTTGCAATGGTGGCATCCTATTATAGTACCACGCTTGAACTCCGTGAGGTCTTTAGAATGAGCCATTCTTTCACAGATGTTTGTAAAGGCAGACTAAATGGCTAGAAACCTTGATTTTACACACCTGTGGTAATGGAACTGAATGACACACCTGAATGTAATGATTAAGAGGTGTGCCCCAATACTTATGTTCACATAATGTAGGTTTAAACCCATTTATTAGCTGATGTGTTCAAATAAATACCCCATCCTACACAGCCGTCTTTGATTTCAAAATATCCAACTCCAATATTCTTTAAAAAAATTTATCAACATTAGGAAAAAAGTGCAATTTCAAACACAAAAAGGCAGTTTCAGCATTTTCTCGTTACAAATACAGAAAGCCTGTTGGGCCTGTAAGAACATTACATGTCGTTTTGAAAAATGTGGTCTTGGCAGACAATAAATGCAGTGCAGGAATATCAATGGAGCTCTATCTACTTTGAGAGCCCTGCAATCAACACCTCTTCTCTCTGTCAAATATATTGAGTCTCTGCTTTCACTATGACAACCAACATATTCAATATTCAGAGCCAAAGAGACGTGCAGCAAAAATTATACTCTGAAGGGACAGGGATAGAGAGGAAAACGGGCAGAAGTAAGACTGGGAGGAGAAATTAGTATTTTTCCACAAAAACCATTAAAGTATGACCTCCAACTTTAGCTTCTGAAAGTCAGACAAATCATGTCCAGAGTCAATCTTTAATATTGACAAAAGGAGTGGAAGGAACCTGAACCTGCACTGCTGGTTTAATGGTTAATTCTAGATAACGCTTCATGTAATTTCACTTGCTTTTAAAATTCAGATTTTCTGAGTTACTGTTTATGATGCAGCATTGATGTGAGATGCCAGCATCCACAGACTCAGGTTGTGGGTTGGTCTTCAGTGCCTCCACTGCTGACCTCTCAAATTTAAAGCTTTTCTTAAAAACATTAAAAGGTCTTTAACCTGCCAGTTGCACTACAGGTGTCAAAAAAAATGTATGCCTGCACCAGCCCATTTATAAGGTACAGCTTAATAATACCAGGTTAGATCCCCCTTTGCCTTAAGAGCTGACAGATTTAACGAGGTGCTGGAAACATTCCCCAGAGTTTTAACTCCATGTCGACATTATTAGATTACCCAGTAGCTGCAGATTTGTCAGCTGCACATCCATGAGGCAAATCTCCAGTTCCTCTACATTTAAAATGTGCTCTACTGGATTGAGATCTGGTGACTGTGGAGGCCATTTGAGTACACTGAACTCATTGTCATATCCAAGTACCAAGTTTTGTAACAGAGCACGTTAACCTGCTGGAAGCAGCCATCAGGAGATGGGTACACCATGTCCATCCCCTTATGACCACAATTTACCCATTAGAAAATGGTTACACTGTGATCATATGCTCAACCGCTACTGAGGGGCCTAAAGTGTGCCGAGAAAATATTCCCCACACCATTACACCACCAGTAGCATTAACTGCTAATACAAGGCTGGATATATCCATGCTTTCATGTTTTTCACACTGAATTCTGACCCTACCATCCAAATGTCCAAATGTTGCAGCAGAAATCGAGACTCACAACAGGCAATGGTTTTCCCCATCTTCTACTGTACAATTTTGGTGAGCCCGTGCAACCTGTAGCCTCCGTTTCTGTTCTTAGCTGACAGCTAACAGTGATACCTGGTGAGGTCTTGCTGCTGGAACCCATCTGCTTCAAGGTTCGACATGTTGTGTCTTCAAAAATACTCTTCTGCATACATTAGTTGTAACAAGTAGTTATTTGAGATACTCCTGCCTTCCTGTTGGCTCGAAGCAGTCCAGCCATTTTCCCTTGACCTCTGGCATAAACAAAGTATTTTCTCAAAGAGAACTACTGCTCACTGAGTATTTTCTATTTTTCAGACCATTCTCTGTAAACCCTGGATATGGTTGTGCAGGAAAAATCCCAGTAGATCAGCAATATTTCAACGCTGAATAAACAATGCCTGGAGGTTTTCTTGTTGACATCTGGTCATAGTTGAAAAATGGTCTCAAAGTGAAAGCTGAACTGATGCTGTAATGTTCCCTACACCTGAGATGGATACAGGTTTTCATACTGGTGTTCAAGAATTGCTTCTCTTTATTAATTAGACTAAAGCCAAATAAAGAAAACATTTGAGAGAAAGAATCAGAGACACGCTCCGAGTAGGAGTCTTGAACATGCAACCTCCACAGCACATCTCTGATCAACCTGAGTTACTTCATCACTCACAATGGACTGTAGCATCCCTAGGCTTATAACGCTGACACCAGAGACAAAAAAGAAAATAATTCTAACAGTTACCATGCAACAAATGATACAAACTTTAGATGTGCATAACCATAAACAGGTTAAAAGAGTTGTCACTGTTTTTAAAAAGACAGGCTGCTGTAAGAGTGGTCTGTATATGTAGTGAAAACATTCTGCGGACATCTGTTTACAACTGTGCACTAACCTGTTTGGTCATTTTTTTAAAAAAAATTGCAATAAATCTGATCTACATTTCTTACTCTTTATAAGACGGTCTGACTCGACCTCAATTTGACATTGAAACAACATCAACATCTGAATGTCTACAGCTCCGTTTTTGCAGTCATACAGTGACCAGTTTTGACCCGGTAGTAAACTATGGCTGCTGGGTGGTGGTTGCTGTCTCTATGCTTCAGACTCCAGGCACACTGCTGCTGGTGCGAGGTGAGACAAGGAGAGGCGTAACTGATCTAGCCTTCTGTAATTATGGAACATAAGTGGATGTATGTCGGGAACCAAGCAGACAAATCATACCATGGGTAAAGGGTAATTTCTTCATCCTTGTAGCATTTTAATAAAAGCAGTTTTTGGTTGGTGCAAACAGCATGTTGGCAAAGATGGGCCAAGAAAAAGCTCAAGTAATGCGCACATGTAGTAATAACAGTAATTAGCCATATGCTCAGTATTCATTAGCCATATGGAGCTGTCTGCGAGGTTAATGCCTGGTTAAAGGATGATGGTCTGGTGAAACCTGAAATGTTTTGAGTTTTTTCGAGTGAAGCGTGAGCTAGTAAATACACCACAGTAATGGAGCTCACGATCCAAGCGTGACAAGTTTGCAGAAATATTTCACTAGTGCCTTTCAGCTGTCCAGTAAGCATAGGGGGAAAATCCTCACTCTCTTCAGAAGCCGTCAAGTAGCCGTAAAGTACCTCAGCTTTGTTACAAACACTGCAGCCTCAGCCTGTTGACAAAGGGCAGCTAGTATTCACGAAGGGGAATAACACACTACCTGTGGTCCTTATTAGTGTAAGCCTGGTGTCTATGTTACAACATTTCTTTGTGCATCTCTGCTATTGTTTATAGATCTAAAAAAAATATCTAAAAAGCTCCAAACAAATGCCTCTAGTGTCGTCATTGCAAATAAAGTGGAACACAGCACATTATCTTGTCCAGCATGTTATCTTCTCCCATGTAGGATGCGTTTTACTTTAATAGTTTATTTTAAAGACAACCATCAGACTGAAAAAAATCAAAAACAGAATGATTATTCTGAAGCAGGCACCAATTTCATACTGTAAATGTGACCAAATACTGACTGTTTTCTATAAGACCTGGAAAATGATTATAACTAAAGCTTTGAGAAACAATCAGATGGTGGGAGGAAGTTTGGTATTACAGGGCAGTAAAAGAAAAAAAAAATAATCACAAAATCTTAATTATATCAAATATATTTCTAAACACAAAAAACAACAACACGCGCACGCACGCGCGCACGCACACACACCCCATAGGTGGGAGGATGTCTGCTAAGAAGAATCCAACAATTTCTCCAACACAAGACTCCATTTGTAAGAGACTGGATCTGGCTCTTGTTTAGAAAATAGTTTTCCCTCTGTCAAACAACAAAGGGCCCCTTGTGATTTAGACATTTTAGCGCTCGCTGCAGCATGAACATACACAAACACACTCCCTCTCTCCTCTTCCAGTTCCTACTGCAGCCCAAACCACAGAGTTGGAACACCTCCAGTCTGTTTCGTGACTTATTACATCTACTATCGATCGTACCTTGACAGCCTGCTCCATCTTAATGCCCTCCACGATGTCGATGGGCTCCTTCACAATGGCGTCTGGATTTTCCGCTGCAACATCTTCGATGTTCACGCCACCCTGTGAGCTGCCAATCAGCACAGGGCCCTGCGGGACATGAGTGGGAGGGATGGGGATTTAAGTACTCCAAGTTACTGCAATATTTCAAAATCTGTAAGACGTGATTTATCTTTATAAGGAAAATGTGTGATTTAACATCAGTGATTATGTGCTTTCACCCTCCTTTCCCACTAATTGCAATCAAAACTGCCTCCTTTTTTTTTCAGTGCCCTGGCTGCACCTTCAGTGATCTAAAGTAAGTCTGAAGCCACAGGCTTGTATTTTTCAGTTTAACTCTTAAAACTCAACTTTTTGTGTGTAAAACTTAAGGAAAGGCCATTGCCATAAAATGTTTAAGTGTAAACCTTCAAAATCACAACAGACTGCCACCCAACACTGACCTCAAACTAAAACACAAAAGACTGCAATTAGGCTTAATTATTATAGGCAGATTATTTTCAACTAACCCATTAGTCATTTATTTTAATGAAGAAATAATTATAAAAAAAACAATCCAAGACATTTCAAGTCAAAACAATAAAAGACAACAAACTCACACACCGCAGCAAGGATTTCTGCTTGAAAAGAGACACTAAATATTTTCAGAATACTGAAACGGTTATTAATTAATTTTGCTGCATTCATTCGAATGTCAATAGGCTAATCACTTCAGCGTGCTGAGCGTGCTGATTGTGATGCACATGCTCTCAGCAGCGAAAACATGAACACATGAACCCAGCTGTGTTTTAAAAACCTGTTTTCACAGCAACACATCTTAAGGAGGCACTCTGATCACAATCCCCAATTAATAAAAATGCGTTGTTCTGAAAACACCCGAGCTGAGGTTTTTGTTTTTGCTGTACTGAAGGTTAAATGAAGACATTTCTCTGTGCAGTAACCACATGTCAAATGTATTATACCCGTCCTGATGCAATCCTCACATTTATCCGGGCTTGTGCCACATGTGAGGCAAATGTGTAAACGACAACAGTAGAAGACAGGAGGACAGCAGCTTGTCTGATGCATGATAATTATAATTTTGTATAGTATATACAGAAGGGTGCAATAGTTTTAGAAACATAGGCTGTCAAGAGTCTTACCCACTGCACCTTGGAGCTCATGACCCAGCGTTGGATCATCAAGTTCCAGCCCCCACAATGATCATGCTTTTATTCCTTCTCTTTAATCAGACACAGCATACAATATATGGAAAATTGGAAAATTAAAAGAAACTATCATATTACAACTTAACAAAAAGTTTTGAGTCCCTCTCCCTCTACTGGATGCACAAGGTTATCGTTCATCATTTTGCTCCCAGAGGCAGGTAACTGTCAAAGCAATGTTAACACCCAAGTACAGAGCTGGGAGCTCTTTTCATTATCACGGGAGAATCACGCAATGATTTTCATTTTGTTGGAAACAAAAAACAGAACATTAGTGAAATAGAAGCTCATCTGGCTCACGGTCATCACACTTTACAGGTTATTGTAATGTGTGAAGTATAGAAAGAAAGTGCTAAGTTTTCTTGTCATTGTTTGGCTGTTTTGGACAAGCTCATGAGAATTAAAATCCACTGACAAGTCGAGGAGGCTCACGTCCAGGAAAACAGCCCTAGTTCTTAACAAGCTCTCACTATGTTTAAAACAACATTATGCATAAACACAATTAATGATGACATTTATGTTGCAGTATCCCCATAGTGTAGTGGTTTACACATTACACAGGACGGGCATCTGGCATAAAATCTCAGCCAAATTACCATTGTTGATTAATCTGCTGTGGTGATCTCTTGGATGAAAATATAAGAGAGAAGCTGAGAGAAGTACATTTATGTTGCCAACACTTGTTTTATGAATATCCAGACTAATACTCTAGAAGTAGTGATTCTTATGAAAATGGGAAAGCGCCCATAAAAACAACAACTATGACCTTGACCTCCACCTAGCAGCACTGCTTGCAACCAAGTAAGGTAAGCGACTGCTTGGGGCCCCAGATGTCTGAAATTTTAAGCCAGCAGTGGCAATGTGCAGTTCAATGACAGTAGGAGAGGTCTGGTACAACTTCATCTGCTTCCAAGGTGTACAGAGGGGAGCACAAAGTCTGAGGAGGATAAAACTCCAGCAACACTTGCAGCATACAAAACATCTTTATTATTGGACAAAAAATTATCATCTTCACACTTTTTGCTCCTCTCCTTGGAAGCAGATGAAGTTAGGCCAGAAACCTCTTCCATATTCCTACAGTAGTACATCACACCAACATTATCCAGTCCCTCACTGCAAGTAGTGATGGTGCCCAAGGTGCATCTGGGTTCTGTGGTTTTAATCTCACTTTTTGAACATGATGTCAACTAAGAAATAATGGATCACCTCAAGAAATTTTCTTCCTAAACCAGCAGGTGCTTTGCAATAAGTGGCACACAATAACTCTGTCAGAATTATTTCATTTCTGTTGTATTCAAGAGCCCTACGAATTATTAAGCCACCTTCTTTTGGCAAGGAAAATGCATTATTTCCTGTAACGGCACCCTCAACAAGGGCTCTTTTGCATTTCCATACAATACCCCAATTAAGAGGAAAAGTAACTTCAAAAAGATGTCGAGTTACCCTTCTGGGCATGAAGAAAAGGAAAAAAGAAGAGTACAAAAAGCAAGACAGTAGAGAATGGAGCAGATGATAACAATAAATATAATGCTAAATAACTACTGATGGTCTGGCCTTAACTGTGGGTAAGAGATACTTCAATTTCCAGGGATCAATGTAGCTAGCAGGCTGAAAGAACATAGATGGTAATAGTTACAGTATTGATAGACCTTCAGCAGCTCCCTTGTATTCTCCCTAAGGGGTCGCCACAGCAGATTAAATCTGCATTGGTAATTTGGCAGAGGTTTTACACCGGATGCCTTTCCTGAGGCAATCCTCAGTGGCGAGATGGGCTTGTGTCCCCACCTGAAATCGAACCAGGGACCTTTCGCTTGTGAGGCGAACGTGTGAACCACTTCAAAATCAGTCAACTTGTTCTCAGTCGTTGTTACTGAAATAAACATGACCTCTGCCATTTCTAGGGTAATATTCTACCTGTTGTTTTATAGGACATCATTAACAGAGTGACCTGGATGGGGAAATGGTGTTAACTGATGAAAGCTGTGTCCGACTGAGCTAACTAACTGTAAAATTTTGATGCAAAGAAATTTGGACAATTGTACTCTGAATTATTAAAGGTATATTGGTGTGAATTACGGTGCTTTCTGTGCAATGTGCATTTTTATTATATTTTTCATCTCTGTAGTGTAAACTGAGTGGTTTTATGCTACTGGAAACTGTAGCCAGTGCATTCTCCAGGACATAAATTTAATCCACTGTATTGGAATTTTTACATTGTGCCTGTCAAATGAAATGCAAACAATGACTGGTGAAAGCCATCCCCAAGAAAAACATTCAAAAGTTGAATACGAGTGATTCTGACTCTGTAATGTGAAATCTTTGTTAAAGTGATGTTTTCAACACGTTGCTGATCTGTTGCTACAACATACTCGTGATGAATGCTGCCCAGTGCCCCAACAGGCTCCAGAACCATCACTGTCTCAACCTTGAGCACAATTTGGGTGAAGACCTGTTAGAGGATCATTGTGGGCAAATTTGATTAAATTCTGACCAATGCTGTAAGAGGAGCAGTGAGTCCTGTTAATTCTGGAAAGATGACATGTCTCACCATGGCATTAGTTCACCAGTTCTTCAGCCAGATGAGAGAAAAAAAAAAAACATGTAGGCAAAGGAAAAACATTCCGTAACTTCAGTACAGAGAGATCAACAGAGTTGGGGAGACAGGGACTGCTGTATACACCCATGTTTACTGGTATATATAATGTCATGACCTGACATTTAATAGAAAAAAGCTTTTGAAGGTTTTTGTGTGTGCGCTGCTTTGGCGGGCCCCCAGACTCATGCTCAGAATGCCCATTAGAAAAACCAGCCCAGAAGACATCAAAGGGCCAAATTGTACAGCCAGCCTAAACCTACAGAACAACTGAACCAAGTTCTCCAAGATGCTGGAACAACGAGCATGCAAAGCTGCAAGTACCTTGGTGAACTGGTGCTGATTTAAAAGCAAACGGTTCTTCCACCAAATACCAATTTGTTTTTTGTGATTACCGCATATATAAATAAAACTGCAAAGTACTTTATCTCTCTGTGGTAACTTCTTTAACTTGAAGTTATCAGGAAAACCACTTCTTTTCCTCGACATGTTAATTCTGTCTATTGCAAAAAGATAAACATTTTATAAAGCTAATGGCTGCATTTTTCCTTCTCTAAAATACCAATGTCAAACACAGATAGCCCAAGACAGTTTTCAAAAAGCCTGGATGGACTTCACGGCATTTAAAAAGTTCTACAATTACATCCCGTTAAACATCTAAATCTTAAAAGTCAAATACTCAATTGTACGTTCCTCATGAACGCTACAAACTTTGGCAGAACTTTACTATCACTTGTTTAAATGGAATGAAAAGCAAACCTTCCACAAACTAACTTATCAAATCCCTTGGAGTTTTGAATATTAATATATTCCCTTATGCCACTGTGTCAACATAACTTTTAATTTCCCCTACACAGGATCAATGAACACACATCAAAAATACAAACATCGTTATGATTGATTCACACTGTTTGATGTTTTCATGACTCTTGTAATTGTGTTTATTGATATTTGTGCTAATTGCATTTGACTGCATGATTATGAATGTCTGTCCTGCTGTCAGGTCACTATAAATGTCAATGGCACTGCCTTAATAAACTGCCTTATTAAATACAGTGTATTTATCTGACTCCAGTCAAGGACACACCAGCAAGATATGAAAAAGCTCCAGTGAAAAAGCTAAAAATGCCAGTTTAAACATACAAAGAAACACTGATTTCAACCCAGTGTAACATGCTGGAACGTAATCTTTATCTTAATATTGTGCTGCCATCTAGTGGTCTAAATCAGATTAAACAATACTGTTAATACTTCGGGACTTTTTTTATAGTGCCGATCAATATAAATATCAATGCAGTGTACATATTCTTTTCTTAGTTTATTTATATGCATGAAAACAGAAGAGAAGGAAAGACACTTTAAGGGGGAATATGATGCACAGCTGCCATCTGACCAGGATGCCTCCTGGACACCTCCTAGGTGAGGTGTTTCACGTATGTCCTACTGGGATGAGGCCCCAGAGTGGACCCAAGACATGCCGGAGAGATTACAACATGAAGCTTTTTGGGAACGCCTTGGTGGCCCTTCCGGAAGAGTTGGAAGAGGTGGCAGGGAAAAAGGGGGTCTGGGCGTCTCTGTTCAGACTGCTGCCCCCACAATCCAAATACATTACAGGAAGGAAGGAAGTTATTTATAATTTTGAAACCTGACTCTTTTTTTTTTTTTTTTAAAACAATACAGAACTCAATTTTGGCTCTTGAACGAGTTATTTCACAAACAAGAGGGTTTGAATGGAGCAGCTTGAGCTATTCAAACTAGGCTTGTAGGCTGTTAATAATTTGTAAGTACAGATGAGTTCTAAATCAGATTTTAGCCACTGGAATAGTCTGACAAACAAATTATCCTATTGGCTCAATATGCTTAAGGACAACACAATTACATAACAGCATCATCAGATTTCTAGTGTTACTACTGTAGTGTAACTATTCCTCTGCAAAGTAAACAGTGGGGTTTTTTGCTAGACTGCATTTTGAGTTAAGTGAAAAATTTTTAGGAGGTCTTTTGGCCACTTTGGGTTCACTAGAACAAGCATTCGCATTTTATCTACATTCAGTATCTCTTAGAAAAAACCCACCCACAGGGGCCACACACAACTCCTAGTGCCGGTCCTAAACCCAGGTAAATGGGGAGGCCAAATCCAAATGCGGATTCATAATCCGCTGTGGCGACCCCTCGAGCAAAGAAGGAGGCAAAGTAGAAGAAGAAGAATATCTCTTAGAAAAGATTGCCTGAAAGGTCAGCTTTCTATAATCCACAAGACATAAAGGCAATTCAGATAGCATAAGCATTACAATAGGTGCTTTAACGCCCCCCCAACAGAGTATAAGCTATATTCGGCAAACCCACCTTTCTCTGCCTGTCTCCATGAGATATTGTAAAACAGTACACCTTGAAATACTATTGAATCCTTGGTCTCAAAAGCAGATATTAGACAAGGGAAGGCACCTTGTAATTGAGCTGAGTAAATGACCAAAATGCACCCTAAACAGCACACATTATTTGGTTTTATACAGAAATGTCTGTGTTCCCTCACCTGATAGGACCTCTCCATGGTGATGGCAAAGTAGTACTCCCTACGTGGGTACCTGCGCTCGCAGATGAACACCTGGTTGCAGATACGGCCCGCCTCCCCGGTCTGCTTGGTGTACAGCTTTCGACCAATCATCTGGGATGAAATATCTCGGGCTTCCTCCGGCCTGGAGATCATGAGGAGACAAAGAAAATGATTAAATGATTTTTAAAAATGGGACACTTTAGTTGCATGTCTTGTCTTCTTCATACTGTTTAAAAATTGTGAGGAGATTGATGAGCAGGTGATGCCTGCCTGTGTTTAGACATTAACGTTCCATTTAGGTGAGGGCTGAATCCTATGCCAGCTGGGTCCCTCCTGTACTGGTCACCAGTCCATCACAGATATTAAGTTTGCCTTTTATTCTTTTTAATCCAAGAGGGTCTCTACAGAGTTCGTCCAGTTCAGTTTGAGCCTTTCAAAGACCATTTAGCACGCAATTTAACATTTTTACCATCACAGAAACCTAATTATGGGACAAAGTCATAAAACCTGTAAGGACAATAGAGCTTAGAACTATTTACCAAGTGCCTGAATTTATTGACATTTCTATCAAATGTCTGACAGCATTTCTCAGGAAAAAAAATGATTAAGCAGTGGAAAAAAAGAGGATGGATGCATTTATCAATATTTGTTATTAATATAAGGTCAGTTTATGGATTTTAAACAAGACTTGAGGTCACAAGCACCTGCAGTTTATCTGCCCTGGACAAAAAGTCTGTTTTAATAATTTTTCTATGGGAACTGACATTCACACTTTTTGAAATTTAACTGGCTCATCAAAATGGCCCTCTAAAAAAAAAGTATGCAAATCCTGGGCAGCAACTTTTTAAAGAGATAATAAAACAAGAACAGACTCCTCACACTCATTAAGAGGAAATGAATGAGCCAATATATTTTTTGTTTTTCAAATGAGTCCGGAGTTAATTTTCATCTCTTCTTCTGTATTACTGCAGCCTCTCTGTTTGTTCCTGCCACGCTGGGAACATTTTGACAAGTAGGCAACATTTTATAATTGCACAGCAGTGAGCAAGGCTAAATAAAACATAACGCAAGACTCTAATGGCTACAACACCTCAGCTATTCAGTCAGCTCTAAAATTGTATATTTTCCTTATGAAATGGGCAGAGTTTCCAACAGTTTCCTACGCACTGGTAATTTATTAAGATTTCACTTACATTGGCTAATGTGATGTACCTTATCAGTCTACTGTTGCTGTTAACTGTTTTACACATAACCAGAAAGTAAATGTCATAGTAGCTCATCCAGCTCAGTTGACAGGTTACCGTAATGTGTGAAGTACAGAAAGAAAGGTGCAAGTTCTCTTGTCTTTATCTGGCTGTACTGCACAAATGAATGAGAATTAAAATCCACGGAGAAGTGAAAGCAGCTCAACAACAGTCTCAACCAGGGCAAATTAATCTCATTCACCACCAAATGAAAGTGTTGGAGTTCTGAAGTATTACGACTACATGGTCAGTTGTAACCTTGGCTATAAAAAGCATGAACATATGGGAACATGTCATGGCACTGATCATATTACTTATGTTAGCATAGTGGAGACAGTATGGACCCGACCAAGCCTTCCTAATGTGGAAGTCAACCAACAGTACCACTCCCTCCATGATCACCGTCCAACAGGGCAACAGCACAAATTTTGGAACACTGTGAAATGACCTTTAAGTTTTCCACATGTAAACATGGGAAGTTACGCTGACCATGCTGGCAAACCAGGTTACTGCTTCATCACCCACCAGGCACCAATGCAACGTCTACATCTACACCATGGCCTTAGTTCTTGACTGGCCCTATCCTACTTTCAGACAGTATTTGCAGGGCTGTGTGCCCCTCTACCATCTTTGGCCCTCATTTTATGACCATTACATGACAGACCAAAACTCTAAGGAGCAGTGATTCCTGCAAAAATGGAAAAGTGCCCATAAAGAACAAAAGTGATTTTTAAGCACAGTTTGGAATGAGACCCTTTAGATGGCCATTTGTGCAAGTTTTATTAAAATCTGACCAATACTCTAGGAGTGCTGATTCTTTTGACTTATGGAACAGCGAACGCACGCATGCTTCACCACGGCATTAACTCATTAGTCGGATGAGAATTTTTTTCAAACTTGAAAACTACAAAGAGGTAAAAAGGAATAAAGAACCAAGGGAATATTATAATTCAAACCAGCCACAGGGGCCCACAAGCCAGTGTAGTCCTAGTGCCGGTCCCAAGCCCGGGTAAATGGTGAGGGTTGCGCCAGGAAGGGCATCCGGCGTAAAAACTTTGCCAAATCAAATATGCGGATTCATAACACGACTTCCATACCAGATCGGTCGCGGCCCGGGTTAACAACGACCGCCTCCAGTGCCGTTAGTCAACAGGGTGCCGGTGGAAACTATGCTACTGTTGGCCGAAGACCAAGGAGGGGGAGAGGGGGAAAGCGTGTCAGGAGGCAGGGAGAGAGAA
>VUQH01045678.1:19406-30433 GCA_015106775.1 Etroplus canarensis | reverse complement strand
CCTGAGCCTTTAAATGGTCTCTCAGTCTGGGTCAGTAGGCTACACAATCATGGGGAAGACTGCTGATTTGACAGATGTCCAGAAGACAGTCATTGACACCCTCCACAAGGAGGGTAAGCCAGAAAAGGTCATTGCTGAAGAAGCTGGTTGTTCACAGAGTGCTGTATCCAAGCATATTCATAGAAAGCTGAGTGGAAGGAAAAAGTGTGGTAGGAAAAGGTGCACCAGCAAAAGGGATAACCGCAGCCTTGAGAGGACTGTCAGGCAAAATCCATTCATGAATTTGTTTAAAATATCCTTTCTTTTATTGATATAATATTTTAATTTTTTGAGCTACTGGATTTTGGGTTTTCATTATCTGTAAGCCATAATCATCAAAATTTCAAGAAATAAAGGTTTGAAATATTTCACTCTACATGCAATTAATCTATATATGGGTTTCACTTTCTGCAATGAGTGTCAAAAAATATTGAACTTTTTCATGATATTCTAATTTTTTTGAGCTGTACCTGTATGTGCACTCTTAGATGGGTTGTTTGGCACAATTTTTGTGCTATCATTAGGCAGTGTATTAAGTTATTAATATTCATGGCTGGGGAAAAATATCTCCTCTAAATCTCATATTCTTTTTCAATATCCATTCTTGAGTTTCGACCCTTTTAAGGAGTGCTAAAGCACCCCAAACTTCTCCAAACTCCGCTAAAAATGACAACAGTAATAGCATTAATAATACTGAAATGTATTATCATTTTCTGACATCATTTCAGAACATTATATTTTGTCAGTGCAGGTTTAAGCACAGCAGGCTTAGTGTGTGTGTTCTTGATATCATGACATTATAGTGCACACACACACACTAAGAAAATGGGAAATGGGTGCAAAGATTTACTGAAACAAGTGCAAACATAAATGGGAATACAGTATATAAGACAAAAACAGACTCTGTTAGCTTCTAACCAGCTTGAAAGTCAGTATTTGGTTCGACCACATTTATACTTCAACGCAGCCTGAACGCTCTTAGCCAAGCTTCCTTATCATTTCTTTAAGAAGCCTTCAGGAATAGTTCTCCAGGCTTCTTGAAGGACATTCTAAAGCTTTTCTTTGCTGACATGATCCCACACCGCTTCGACAATGTTGAGGTCGGGGCTCTGACTGATTATGGTCCATTGTGTGCTTTCTATCCAGGTGGGTTTTTACTGCATTCTGACAGTATCTCCAACACCACTGGATGAATTACAGCTTCTGCAATGACCAAGCCTCCAATATTGTTTACAGATGGCTGTAGACACTTACTGTTGCGTCTCTCTACAGACCTCCTCGGTACATACTGACAATCTGAACCAACATTTTTACATTTGAACTGATTACTTTGTGCGACCCGCTGTCACTGATTTTCAGTCCAGTTCTTGTATAATTTGACATACCTCAGTCTTTTCTCCCTTTTTCCTTAAGAATGGCTTCTTGACAGCCACCCTTCCACTGAGATCATTTCTGACTTCAGCAAACTGTAGATGGATCAACTTGAGGACCAGATGCATCTCTCAGGTCTTGCGTCAGGTCTTTGCTGGTTTCCCCCATTTCTTAAGGACATGACTGTTCATCTGCTGTAGATAGTTTTTTTTTTTTAGGAACGTCGCTCCTTACGTCCTTCACTTTTCCAGTTTCGGCAGATTTTTTAAAGATACACAGCACACCATGTGGCGTTATGCCAAGATTTTGGCTACTAGCTCTTTGGGAATCACCTTGCTTTAGCAAACATACAATTTTATGCCTGTCAAACATGACACTTTTCATAGATTCCACTAAAGAAATTGGAATAAAAGTTGTATTTTGTGACAGGCTGCTAGTAAGCAAGCAAAAATGTTTATTTTTTCTTGGATGATTCATAGGTCATTGTTAAGTGGCTTAACTAACAAAAAACATCCCTTGTACCTGATCCCTTTGGTCAGGTACAAGGACTGGACTGAAAGTGAATGAAAAGCAGCCAACGTCCAAAGAAAAACTCTGAAAGACCTTCCAGAAAGCCTGGAGAACTTTTGCTTAGGACCACTTTAACATATTACAAGAGAGTCTGGCTTCTTGGAAGCAAAATATAAAGAAACAAGGGCTCAAGACTTTTACACAGTACTGTACGCGTTATAAAAGTAGAGGATGGGTCCAGGATAGTGGCCTGGGATTTTCAGGACTACTGCACCAGCCCCCCCCCACAAAGCAGGCAGATCAGCAAATCTGCCTCTTACATTATCAGAGGGCATACTCTGCAGAGGGAATGAGCAATGCAGGGTTTTGTAGAGGTGTGGCAGTAAGAAAGGCCCCATGCACAGGCAGAGACATCTGCATCTTCATCCACAACGAGGAACTGAAGGGCTTCCTGAACTTAGATGCTATATATGGAAGTCTTCTTTTCAACCACAGGTTGAGAGTTGCTTTAAGTTCATGAAAACTCTTACAGAATATATGAATGTTTTTAAACCTCAAGCAACCAAGCTATTTGAGCAACTAAAATGACCGTTATATTTTACACAGATTACTTTTTTAATGGCTGTATTAATGTAGTGTTTCCTTTAAAGACAAATAGTCTGAAATTTTTCAATTCAATGTTATTGTTATAATGCCAATTTACCACAAAAGTCCACTCAAGGTTGTAAGATAAAGATCCTAAAAAAATCAGAGAGAAAACCTCAACAATCAGACAATCCCCTAGGAGCAAGCATGTGGTGACAGTGGGAAGGAAGAACTCCCTTTAAGCAGGAAGAGGTCTCAGAGTGGGGCAGCCATCTGCCTTGACTGGTTTTGGGGCGAGTCTAATGTCATTAATTATGGTGTTTAATATTTTTATACAAAAAGGAGTTAAAAATGCAAACAGTAAAAATGCAGAATAGGTCTGCTTTAATTAATGGGGGTGAATGGTGTAAAGTTACTACTATCATAATTAAGGCTGAAACTGAAGAATGAGTAGAGTTTCTCACTGAAGGAGCAGCTGGTAAAGGAGTAGACAAGAGTTGGGACAGGTTTGAGTCGCCCCGAGACCCTGAAGTGGATAAGTGGAAGAAAATGGATGGAAGTATAAGTAGGCGTCCTATCCTGTACTACCCTTCAGGAGTCTTAACTACACAAAGTTTGGAGAAGACCCAGCCAACAAGCCAGCTCCTGTAGTGCAACAAGATTTGCAAGGATGGACAGATGACCTGAAAATATAAAGTCTCCAAGGCAGAGGGATGATAAAGGTGTCGCCTACTGGATAAACAATCAGGAATAAAGTTTCTCCTGAGAATCTACATGTCTTACTGATGAAGACAAAAACTTTAGACCCTCTTACTATCAGTGATGCTCTTTTCCAGAAATCTGATTGGTCCACAGGCTGTGTTTTTTTGTTAAACTGCTGATCTCTGCGAACAACCTGTGTTAAACTGAAAGCCCAGGATTAAACCTGAAGTTATCTCAATAAGTCCCAAGTCCTGCTTCACAGTGCAGGCCTCTGGTCAACACCAGAAGGTGTTCTCAAAATTTTTCCATCTGTCACGGATTACATTTCACCACATTAACAAAAGCCAAGGTTCAAGTTACAACATGACTGAAAGCTTAATCCTAAAGCTCAGATTCCCAGACATGGATTAAATCTGGACTGGAACTTGCTTCAACAGAGATTTTGACTGATTTTTCTTTTAGGCTTAAAACAGGTCTGCCAAAACAAATCCATACAAGAAAATCATCTTTTTTGAGGAGTTTATTTACACATCAAGGACAGAAGGCTGAACGTTTAATACTTGTCTCGCAGCAGTCCTTTGTATTTAGTCCCCACGGCAGCTCTGTCGGAGCAGGACAGGTAGATACATCGATGGGTTTTCCTTTAAAAATGACAACAGCGTCCTCACAGAAGTACATAAACACGAACTCGACACGTTCATTTGTCACCATCTCCAGCCCCCCGATCTCCGCTGAAGGACGTGATGAGATTGTAGATCCTCGTGGTGTACGGGACAAAGTCTTTCTTGTAGACGATGACAGTTTTGGTGTGAGCCGTCTCGTAGACCACCTGGTTTGGATCCTCCAGCTGTTCCGCCTCTTCTTTTTTCACTGAGTAAGAGGAGGGGAAAAGTCAAGACTAATCAGTTACTTCTATGAATATACTGTATCTGCATAAGCTGGGACAATGACTAATTCATCATTTAATTTAGTGTTTCTATTGTATTTTACTTTTGTGAGCTCATTTGTATTTTTTAACCGTCTTTTTTATTTTTTATAATTGGCGAACGCGCTAAACAGCACAAAAAGTTAGCCTACGAATTTGAAAATGGGATGGCTTGTGTCCTTGACTGTTTCAGTCTCGTCTCTCTGACTGCTTTGCAGTGGCTTGCAGAAGTATTCACCCTCGTGGCATTTCTTTTTTTGCGTTACAACCTGTAATTAAAATGGATTCCTTTTTTGGACTTTACATAATGGATCTGCACAAAATAGTCCAAACTGAGAAAGTGAAACGAAGTTGCAAAAGCTCTAAAGAACAAAAGGTGGTGCACGCATATGTATTCACCCCCTTTAGCTTCGCACATCTAGCCCGTTCTTTAAAGTAAAACTGCTCCACCTCTTTCAAGTTGGATGAGTTCTGCTGGACTACAGCAATCTTTAAGTCGACTGAGGTCTGGGCTTTGACTAGGTCATTCAAACTCATTAATATGGTTCTCCTTAAACCACGCCAGTGTTGCTTTAGCAGTATGTTTAGGCTCATTGTCCTGCTGGAAGGTCAACCTCCGTCCCTGTCCCAAATCCCTGGAAGACTGAAACTGGGTTTCCTCAAGAATTTCCCTGAATGTAGCACCATCCATCATTCCTTCAATTCTGACCATTTTCCCTGTCCCTGCCCACGAAAAAACATCCCAACAGCCTGATGCTGCCACAATTAAAAATTTGGACTTTTTAACTTTTAAAATGTCCTAATTTTTAATTCATATTCACTCTATGCCTTCTTATGCTCAGTTTTGGATACTGCTGGATGTGTGAATTTCCCTTGGGGATGAATAAAGTATTTATCTAAACTCACACCTCCATAACGCCAAGCTGTGTTGACTGTTCAGCTTATACATAGTTCCCACGTGACGTCACAACATACGAGCGGCCGCCATCGCTATAGGCAAGCTGCAGGCAGCTGTGCATGCAGGACACTTGAGGAAACGTCGCCAAACCAACCATTAACAAACTGACTGTACGTCTCCAGTGACTTGTAGGCCTAGAATGGCTCACTGGTATAAAAGCTGCGTGCCAACACAGGATAACGGTACACGTCTTAGACCCCCGTTCCGCTGGAGCCGCAATAGCGCCGATTATGGCGATCTGTGCCGATTTAGCGTTCCCGAACGAAGTGGCACAAAACAGCGTGAAACGGCTGAAAATTGGGTTCCTGACGATCTACTGCTGTTATATTCCCGTCAAAAGGCCAGCATTCACGTTGTGACCCCGGCGCGTTGCCACAGCGCTCAGGATGGACTCGCAATGTATTCTCTTTTGATGTTGATATCGTGTGGCATCATTGCCCCCGATAATGCCTTCTTGACCGGCTATTATTGGCAATACCGGGACTATGCTGGGAATGCAATGGGAATTGCGCGTGACAAATGACAGTTCAACGTCAGTTCACCGCCAATAAAACATCTTTCATCGCCATGGAAATTGAACTGATGGCAAAGCTGAAACTTCATGGTTCAGCTTTTCCTTTGCTAACGAGTATGGATCCACACCTATGACGCCGATTTTCCCATCGTATCTCTTTCGATCCTCCATACTTAATGATTCCACACAGTCTTTCTCCTTTTGCCTTTCCACGATTTTGATCACGAGTCGAATCGGCCATCAAAACAGTTTAAAATTCGCGGGGGAGATAAACAGCAGTGTGTGTAAACAAGTACAGCTTGCCAACAAAGACATCGTCCCTAAGGAGGTCACGTGACCAAAAAAAACGTGTCTGTGGAAACTATGTATAGAGGTCCTAAAGACAGACACAGCAGTTGAGAAAGAGAGGGGCCCGTGGCCGTGGATGATTACACCAGGGTCGCGGGCCCAGCGCAAGGATGACACGGGTGGACGGGATACTAGTCGGTGGCGGTAATGCACTTTGTTTGCCAACCGCCAATAAAATTTTACAAGAAGAAGAAGACAGCAGTCTCCACTGTGGAGCTTTCCAGCTCCTTCAGGGTGACCTTTGGGCTCTGTTGCCTCTCTCATTAATGCCCTCCTTGCCCGGTCTGTGAGTTTCGGTAGACTTTCCTCTCTAGGCGGGCTTGTCGTGGTGCCATTTTCTTTCCATTTTGTGATGATGGATTTAATGATGCTCTGTGGGACTTTCAAACCCTGATTTGTACGTCTCCACACCTTTGACCTGTTTAGAGAGCTCCTTGGTCTTCGTGGTGTGGATTGCTTGGTGGTTGAATACCTCCGCATGAACTCACAAGGCGCTTGGGTACCGGTGTGTAGCTCAAGATAATTTGAAGGTAACTTAATGCGCTGCATTTCCCCAAACATGACCAAGTACCAGTAAGAACTAGCTTCAGCCCCCAGCCTACATAGCATGCTCAGCGGTTCAGAACTTGCCCGTGAATCCCCCAGTTTTAAGGTTTCTTTAGCTTCACATTGTTTCTGTGATTCTTGCGAGCATAGAGAGTGACGCACAGCAAAAACAAACTAACGACAGATAATTCGGCTTGTTTGACTTGGCGAAATACCGCTCGCACATGCGCGCTTTTCACAGTTCGTGTGGCTGACCTGACGCGTCCTGGTTGCGCCCTGTGTATCTTAAGTAGGCGTACGTGCCGATCATGGCCCAAACACCGAGCGCGTACACCGCGGACACTCTGGTGTTCCACTTCAGCACGTCTTTGATCCTCATGGCTGCTCTGAAACGACGCCTCCAGGTTTAGCATCGAGGGGTTCGGGTTTCTCTCGCTAACGCGTCACGCAGGCCGCCATGACAGTCACCGTGGAAGTACTACCGCGCAGGGGCGATTCTAGCAGCGGACCTGCGGCGGGGGGGGGGCCTCAGCCCCAAACACAATGTCACCTTAAGGAGGACCAGGAGTGCCGCGGAAATCGAAATGAAACGTTAAATGAATACGTAGTTCCCACGTGACGTCACAACATGCGAGCGGCCGCCATTGCTATAGGCAAGCTGCAGGCAGCTGTGCATTCAGGACACTTGAGGAAACGTCGCCGACCCAACCATTAGCAAACTGATTGTGCGCCCCCAGCGACTTGCCAACACAAGATAATGGTACACATCTTTCCCCCATTCCACTGGTGCCAATCATGCCGTTTTGACCGCCTGTTATCGGCAATGCCGGGACTGTGACGGGAATGCAACGGGAACTGCGCGTGATAAACGGCAGTTCAACGGCAGTTCACCGCCAATAAAACGTCTTTCAGCGGCGGGTAAGCGGCACAACCGGGCACACATCGTGAGTGCGTCCTGAACGCCCCCGGCAGCACGCTGGGGTCACAATGTGAATGCCGGCCTTTTGACGGGAAAGTTGCTGCTATTATGGCTCCAGTGGAATGGAGGTCATAGTATTGAATGGGTGGCAATGCTGAAACTTCATGGTTCGGCTTTTCCTTTGCTAACGAGTATGGATCCACACCTATGACGCCGATTTTCGATCCTCCATACTTAGTGATTCCACACAGTCTTTCTCCTTTTGCCTTTCCATGATTTTTATCACGAGTCAAAGTCGACATCAAAACAGTTTAAAATTTGCGGGGGAGATAAACAGCAGTGTGTGTAAACAAGTACAGCTTCCCAACAAAGATGTCGTCCCTATGGAGGTCATGTGACCAAAAAGCGCGTCTCTGGGAACTATGTATTAAGCATTAATTGGACTACAAAAAGAAGAACTTTAAAATATATTGGTAAAGTATAATAATGTACCTTCAGCTGCTCCCTTCTATTCTCCCCAAGGGGCTACCGCTGTGGCTTCATTGATAATATGGCAGAGGTTTTACACCGGATGCCCTTCCTGACGCAATCTTCCTTGTATCCCCACCTGGAATCAAACCAGGGACCTTTCGCTTGTAAGGGTGAACATGTAGCTCACTGTATGAATACACTGATAAATAGTTAAAATGGAAAATTAATTTACAAATAAACCTTTGTATTTTCAAATCAGTTTTAAAGGATTTCCAAAAGGCTTTTTGAAATGATTTTGAAAAGAATTTTCACAAAAGATTTTCAAAAATCATCTACTGAATTCTGAATTCAGAAATGTAGCTAAATGGAGATTCTCAATAAAGAAGCTAAATGACTCTCAAATCCAATTTGCTGAATCATTTTTGAAATGATTTTGAAGATAATTTTCAAAAAGGATTTCAAAAATTACCTTGAACTGAAAAAAATGTTTTTTAAAAATGGGTTTTTATTGATTAATTTTTTAAATTCCTTTTTTCATTATTAACATTTATCAATGTATTTGCAGTTCGTTTTGAAATTCATTTTTAAAATTCTCATTTTTACTGTCAAATTAATCCTCAATTCATTTAACGCCTCATTTCGTTTTCCGCGGCACTCCCGGTCCTCCATACCCCTGTGCCGCCTCCTTTAAAAGTCCTGGCTCCGCCCCTGCTGTGGCGAGCAAAAGGAGGCGCGCTGCCAGTTTGGGGCGCCAGAGGGCGACATCGTTCCGTCCACGCCGCTGCCGGTTCCCGGAAGTTGTGACGGCGTGCTCCCCACCAGAACCACAACAATGAAAGCTATCATTCAGAGGGTCACCCAGGCGAGCGTGACAGGTAAGCTTTAACCCGAGCGGAGCCGCCGCGCTTTGAGAGCGTCTCTGAAGGCGAGTTTTCTCCCAGATTCCGCCTGTTGACGCTTCGTCTCGGCTAAGCTAGCTAGCTAGCTAGCTAGCAGGGTTAGCGTCATCCCCAGTGAAGTGAACGGGGGGAGGGGGAGGCTCTCCAGCTGCTGAGGATCCTCTGGATGTCTGACAGCTGAGTGACAGCCCTGTGTCCCCTGTGGGCAGCAGACACAGCTGACAGCTACTGTGGCCAAACCACAACAAACACAAAGTGGGACGAAGAGGGACACAACAGACAACAGACAGCTCCTTTGTGTCATAAAGAAAGAATAGGGGAGGCTGAGCCCACGGTTGTGTATCCACAGAGCCAAAGTCATATACTTAGATCCAGGTGCTCATTCAGTCTCTAGCCACAGTACAGCCGTAAACACACATAACTCTAATATTTTAATGAAAACATCACAATAAACTGGGATTTTGAGGATGAGGGGAAACATCTAAACCCTGAACCTGAAGTTGAGACACTCACTGGTCTTCGCAGAGTTGGGTGGCGCACTTGCCTTCCTGGTCTGATGTTTGCTTTGCTGTGTTTTCCTGCAGTGGGCGAGGAGCAGATCAGCTCCATCGGGCGTGGACTGTGTGTGCTGCTGGGTATCTCGGCGGAGGACACCCAGAGAGATGCTGAGTACATGTGAGTCTCTGGCAGACCCGGGGAGAGAGCGGCGCATTTACTCGAGTGTTGCACTTGAATATTTTCCCTTTATAGCTGCTAATGAGCTTTCTTCTTCTTCTTCTCCTTCTTGATAACCAGTCTGCCTTTACACACATTTGTGAAAGAACGGATCGTGGTGATGTAATAGGATGCCACCGATGCAATAAGAGCAATCGGAGGGATTTCTTCGCTCCCTTGCTGCAAATAAGCATTTGGGAACCGCAGCAACTCGGCCACAAAGTGACAGACCACATAAAGCTGCAGAGCAGAGTCACGTAGACTACAGAGTGTTTTCACGAACCCCGCAATTTTGGTCCGGAACCGGAAGTGGCGCCATCTTGGAGATATAGCTCTTTCAAAACAAACAGGATGCACAGGCAGTCGTGGACAAAACCTCAAAATTTCGCTATAAAGCGTCAACATCAGACTGCAAAAATTCACACACATCTGCACAGCTGTACAGAGAAAGACTGGACGCCAAAGAAAAAGAACGTCATGTAAAAAACTAAAGTTACAGTAACTGGGGATGAGGATCAGTGGCGATCTTGAAATATTGCCTCCTGTAAGTTTATCCCTGTTCTTTAAATAGTACGAAATATTGCCTTGGCGTAAGCTTTCACAAATTAGACTTTATCAAACCTGCAACCTGAACTATTCAATTTGGGACCTTACAGCCAATACACTTACGTCACAAAAAGCAGGTGAAAATGTTAACGTGAAATACGTACCGGCTACAAAATGAGCTGAGCTAGTTATCCACATTCTTCCCATCCAAATTCTGATTGAGGCTCGCAATCCATAATCGCCTCCTTTCTTTTAATAATTTCTCCGTCTGCCCTCCCTGACTTTTCGCAACTTTGGACAGATGGTAGTACTGTAGACCAGTGGTCCCCAACCTGTTTTGTACCACAGACCGGTTGCATGTATGAACATTTTTCCGCGGACCGGGTGGAGGGGAGAGGAGTGGGGGGGGGGGTCCAATAACAAAAATCTTTGTCAGTTAATAGTCTGTAATCTGAATGCTACAACTACACTTTATATACAGAAGGTACGCGTGTGTTGCCCCGATTCTTTTATTGGAAGCCCAAGAACAGACCGGAGGAATCTTCCATTCATATAAAAAATATTTATTGCGGTCACAGGTAAAGTATAGCAGCGCTGGACTCAGTTTGACAAAAGCTCTCGCAGGAACTCAGCCAGAATGAGCCCAGATCACAGGAATCGGTTCACAGTCATCTTCTTGGGCTGGGCCTTGCCCCGTACAGAGGTGAATTCACAGGAAACCGTTTGCAATTGGCCATCTATTATTGACGTGCACAGGCTTAACTGTCCAAAACAGTGAGATAATCAAGGTGTATGAATGTTGATTTCAGGCGCGTATCTAACACAGCAGAGAATGAGAGACAAAAATATAGCCTGTCTCTCGGCACACAGAAACCAGTCCTGGCTGGTTATGTTGTCCTATAATTTGAACAAACAAGGTCATAACTTATACACAGTGAACTTTGAACAAACACATAGATCTTGTACTCTAAGAAAATACA
>VUQH01045678.1:0-13855 GCA_015106775.1 Etroplus canarensis | reverse complement strand
CATTAACATGTTTCCATTCACTTCATCATTATATTTGGTTACATTCACTTTATCACATAATCATTTCAGTCCTCTGTGTCTCATCATTATCAGTTCATATGGTGTTTATACTGGGCGGGGGCTCAGAATTCTCAGTCCTTCTTGACAATATACATTATATTTATTATCATTTACATAATATTCATTTATCATACACACTGTACAAAGCAATCAGTGACGATCAAATGCTATGAAAAAGGTGCTCTTAATTTCCTAGATTTTACAACCTTTAGTAATACTTTCAAAATAAACTGACTCAAATCTGACAAAAAAAATACCACCTTTAATTGAAATGTCTTTCCTACCATGGAGTATTAGACTGAAAGACGACTGAAAGTTTGATAAAAGCGGGTACATTTCAAAGAAAAGACTTTTTGACATTAAAAGTAATAGATACATTTTAAAAATTTCACAAAAAGTGGCAAGTTTACCATAAAAAAGTGGCAAGTTTGCCAGAAGAGTGGCAAGTTTATGAGTAAAAAGTGGCAAATTTAGAAGAAAATTTTACAAGGAAAAAGTGGCAAATTTATGGGGAAAAAAGTGACAAGTTTGCCAGAAAAAAGTGGCAAATTTTGCAAGAAAATTTTACAAAAAAAGTGACAAATTTATGATTTTTATTTTTACTTATATGTAATATTCATGTTCAGACACTTTATCCTATTTTATGTGTTCGTCTTTGATTTATTTTATATTTCTTTTTTTATTTTAAGATGAGGGAAGGGGAGCTGTCGACCCTGACCAACTGGAGGCTGAAGGAGTACAAAACACAAGCTATGACAGAGAAATGACAAAACTAAATTACATGCAGGAGAAACATATAAACACATGAACAATAAAAAAAAGTTGAGTGAAGACATAAAATGGCACTGTTCTACTCTAACTGAACACTCAAAGCACTTCAGCCATTCACACAGTGTTTTATTCAATGCCTTAAGTCCATGTTTTTTAGGTATCACACACTAATTCACACTCTGATGGATGCATCGGGAGAAAATTGGGGTTCAGCGTCTTGCCCAGAGGCACTCTGGCATGTGGACTGGAGGAGCTGAGGATCAGACCACCAACCTTCAGGTTAAAGGATGACCCGCTCTACCTCCTAAGCCACAGCCGACTCCAAGGGTTTACAGCGCCTGGGATTCCATCGCCCACTTCAGTACTAACAGGCCCAGACTTCCTCATCTTCCAAGATCAAATCAGATCAGGCTTGCTGGGAGTGTTAGAGTGCAACAGTGCATCATGGGAAGTCCCCCAGCAGTCTGAGCCTATAGCAACATAACAAAGGGTTCAGAGTCAGCTCATCCAGCCCCAATTATAAACTTTATAAGTAACCTTAAAGTGGGTGTCCCCATCTGTCCATTTTCTTGACCACTTTTCCAGTCCAGTCCAGTTTAGTGGTGGCGCTGGTGCGTTTTAACAATATTATTATTGGAATATTTAAAAATCTAGCTGTCTGTTTTCACATTTAACTTTGTTTATTGTATCTTTTGTCTCTTTTCTGGCAAACAAACAAGTGAAGACAGGTGTAGGAAGCAGGGAACACAGGGGGCACATCACCTCCCAGTATTTAGAACACATGCATATTTTGTTCCACTGTACTTTTCTTTCTTTCTTTGAAATATCTAAAATTTATAAGTAGTGTAAATAAAAACATGACAGAAGCAGACAAATTAGGTTTATTTCATGTTCCTTAAGTGAAGGAACGATGCCTCAAGTGAGGTTCTTTTTATTAAATAAGTGCATCCTCTTAACCCAAAATAGGTGAATGATGAGTTCAAACACCACTGATTCATTGGGGTAAATGTAACTATCCTCCAGCACACACAGAGTTGTCAGTCAGCAGACTGATTAAGTGTGCAGGCAGCATAATTCATCTGCAATGCAGGCAACAGTGAATACAGTTTTTTCCTCTTCTTGTGTTCATAAGGGTTGTTCAAGTTGAGCGCATTCATGCGCATAACTAACACAAGTTCAAATACATTTTCTGTTCCCTTCATTAGTATCATTTTATCTTATATTAATTTAATTTTTATACTTTGAGTACACTCTCAAAAACAATGTGTTCAATCTTACACATCTGCATGTCTAGTCAAGGACAACACACTCTGTGTTCATTTTAATACATACCCACTACAGTTCTGGGCAACTTTGTCACATGGTGCAAACAGAACCATCTGCAGCTTAATGTGATGAAGACTAAAGAACTGGGTGTGGACATGAGGAGGACTAAAACACCAGTGACCCCTGTTCCCATCCATGGAGTCTGCGTGGAGACAGTGGAGGACTACAAATACCTCGGTGTTCACAATGACAACAAACTGGATTTCATTAAACACACAGAAGCCATCTACAAGAAGGACCAGAGCTGTCTCTATTTTCTGAGACGATTCAGGTCTGCTGGACGATGCTCAGGATGTTTTATGAGTGTGTAGCAGCCAGTGCCATCCTTTATGCTGTAGTGTGCTGGGGCAGCAGACAGAGTAGCAGACACCAACAGACTCAACAAACTGATCCCCAAGGCCATTAACGTCATGGGTGTGGAGCTGGACTCTCTGACAGTGGTGTCAGAGAGGAGGACGCTATCCAAGTTTAGGACAATATTGGACAATCCTTCACACCCTCTCCATGACGCGCTGGACAGGTACAGGAGCACGTTCAGCAGCAGATTCATCCCACTATGATGCTCCACAGAACTCCACAGGAAATCATTCCTCCCTGTGGACATCAAACTCTATAATTCAATCAGTTTCTTTTATTGCCACATCTTGTACATATTGTATACAATGTTTAACTTTGGAGTTATTTATAATACATACTGCAATTTATACAGACGTGTTTATTTGTTTATCTATTCTAATCTTCATTTTCCGCCTTTCAGATGTATTATATTATATATGTATCTGTAACACAATGCAGTTTCCCTCTGGGATTAATAAAGTATTCTGATTCTGATGTTGTCTTAAAATAACACAGTTTATGTTGTCATTAAATAGACATGCAGCATGTGCTTTTTGAGCACGTACACCTCAGAGCTTGTACTTTTTCATTTTTACTTGAGTAAAGAAATAGGCAGCACGGTGGCACAGTGTTTAGCACAGTCACCTCACAGCAAGAGGGTCCAGGTTCAAATCCAACAGCTGGCCAGCTTAGGCCCTTTTGTGTGGAGTTTGAACGTTCTCCCCGTGCTTGCATGGGTTCTCTCCAGGTGCTACAGCCCAAAGACATGCAAAGGGGCCAGGTTAATTGGCGATTCTAACTTGGCCGTGTGCATGAGTGGTTGTTTACTTCTGGCTCTGTGACCTGTCCAGGGTGTACCCCACCTTTTGCCCCATGACAGCTGGGATATGCTCCAGCGACCCTGAACTGGATAGATGGAAGAAGATGAATGAATAAAAAAGGAATAGAATCAGCACTTCAGCTTCTACCAGTACTTTTAATACAAGTATCTGTAGTTCTCTGGAGTAAGGGGTGCAGAAAGTTTTAGATCTGAGCGGAAATCTTACTGAAGCATGTTTGAACTATGAAAGTTCATGGGTCGTGCCTTCAGCTGCTCCATTGTATTCTACACAAGGGGTCACCACAAGGGATTAATCCGCACTGGTAATTTGGCAGAGGTTTTAGACCAGATGCCTTTCCTGATGCAACCCTCCATGCTGAGAGGGCCTTGTGTCCTCACCTGGAATCAAACCAGGGACCTTTTGCTTGTGAGGCAAATGTATAAACCACCACACTACGGGAAAATAAGGATACCACTCATGGGTTGGTAAATTGGAATGAATTAATTAGACTGTTGCACATTTAAATAAGTTAGTTTCCCAAAAAAAAACACAAAAGCAGCCTGCAGTCACACAGAATTATCCCCATGTTACACTCCCACTCATCTCATCACATCTGGACCTATGCAAACACAAAATAGTGCAGAGGAGTGAACCTCTGAGTCTGTGTGTGTGTGTGTGTGTGTGTGTGCATTAACTAAAATATGAAAAGTTAAGCATAATTTAAAAGCAATACAGGATGCCTCTCTGCAGTACATACCTGACATTACTACCACAAACTGATGCAGACAATGTACAAGCCCATGCATAAAGATTCACCACAATGCAGGAGATGTAAGTGTCTGACACGCCACAGGGACCCCAAGCCTAATGTGTCAAGCCCCCACATATGTATCATATGTATGCAAGAATTAAAATGTAAATGAATGACTTCATCTGACCTATTGAGCAAACACACTCTAACTCTCATCAGTCAGCAGGAACAGCAGAGGCTCACACATGCAGAACAGATGAGATAGAAGTTGGACTTTGTTCCTCCACATACGAGGCCATCCCTGAGTCAGGCTCAAAGTTCAGGTCACGCAGACAGTTTCAGTACAGCCTCTGTGAGTGCGTTGCTCTTCCAGTCTCTTACACTAAGCTGCCTGTAAAGCAGGATGACGCGCTGGGCCCTTCTCGCTCCGGTCGTGCTGCTCGTGTTCATCCACAGTGCTGTCAGTCAGGAGGCTGGAGACCCAGCAGCTGCACCACCACCACCGCCTCCTCCTCCTCCTCAGGGTCAAGCCTCTGATGGCGCGCAGGGAGAGGATGGAGATGGAGACTGGGGAATGAACTCCCTCAGGGGCGGCTTTGAGGCCGTCAGTGGATACTTTGACTCCATGCTGGAGTTCATGGGCGGACGCGATGGAGTGTGCCAATACCGCTGCAGATATGGTAAGTCTGTCAGGTCTATCATGCTTTACTTTCTTTGCTGCCGTAAATATATACTCTTTTGTGAGGTTTGTGAGGGGCAGCCAATAAGAAGAAAGGAGGAGGAGCTAAAACAGCTTGCTTGAGATGAAATGAGGAGCTGCACCAAGGCTGAGTATAAAATAAATAAGGATCATTTTGAACTGTGGATCATGCAAAGCTACCCTAGCAACATTTCAATGTTGAACAACTGTCATTTTTTTCTAAGTGTGTAATTTTGGTTTAAATGGTTGTTTCGCTGTCTGCTGGACATCCTTCTTGGACTATCCAGCAAGAGGAAGTTTGTATACAGAGATTATTTCATATTGTTTTGTTTTTTATCAATTAAAGCAAAACATAATTTCTTGTAGGAGAATAACAGTCTCCTGAAAAGATAATCTCCTGCAGTGGGATTCAAACTTTAACCTATCACTCTGGAGTCCACTTCCATTTCTTATCATACTAATCTGACCTCATCACAGAGTTGTAGTGATGGCTTTGGGCAGTAGAGAAGTGATGACTGTGGCATTCTAGACATTAGTCCCGGTATATCCCAGTAAACAGGACTATGAATCATGCAAAGCTACTCTACTGGAGAAGAAAAATATGGCTCTATAAATTAGCATATTAGGCTCCCTTTCTTACCCCATGAAACTCTGCAGGAGTCACAGAATATGTCACCTCTTTGAGTCATTTTAGACTTTTTAATGTTTTAAAAACATACACTAAACAGTTCAAGTATGTCCCCCTACTTTTAAAGATGTTGCTCAGACAGGATGTGTGAAGGTGTGTCTTCAGTGTCTTAACACAAATGATATACGCCCCACTGTCTTAGAATAAGATTAATCATGTAGCATATGCACGTGATCATGCCTCACCTTTCACCCATCAGTTGGAGCTGCTGTATCTCCAGTAATCAGCTTCAAACATGCAGACAACTGCTTTAAACAAACTCTACCTTCTAGATTATTTTTAGTTGTTGACCTTCAAAACAAAATATCAAATCAAGACCTTTTAATGCACTAAAATCAAACCTTTGTTAGATAGTGATTAAGATGAAGAAATTCAGCAGATTCTATTTAAATTCTGACTTTAAACTGATTAAATTGTTGCCAGAATTTAAAGTATACTACTTCAGTTAAGTAATCATTTTGTAGTAATTCTAGCAAATAACAAATCAAACTGTTCACAAAAAAAAAAACTGATTACAAATGAATAACTGATGTCTTCAGGCTGTTATTGTAAAAGCTTCTACTTATCATGCTGTTATCTGGGCGAGGGCCTGGAAATGGACTGTGGCCTCTGGCTGATAGGAAAGCTTTCATGCGGTGACTGTGTCAAACATCTAACTAAATAAACGAAATCAAAAAACCCTGTGTATCTTCATGTGCAAACATGGAGAGATTCTAACCCCGCAGGGGTTTCAGACAGAGACTATCAAAATCCAGCCTGGCATGTTGTGAAACATGACCTACGTTTGAATTTTTTTTTTTTTTTTTTTTTTTTTTTTTTTTTTTAAACCAAAATCATGTATTGGAGGTGGTATGAAGCCAATCCAAATTGTAACAAGCATACATTTTTGTTTGACCAGTTCTCTTTTAGCATTGTTTCTGTTCTAACATTAGAGGCCTTAATCTAGATTTAATCAGTTCCTGTTGAGCATATTTTTGCTATAGTCATTTGTTAAGTCAATACTTTCTTAACAATAAAAGGTTACCACTGGTTTGTAATTGAAAGGTTTTTACTGACAATGAAGTGTTCTATTTGCACTGACAGATTAAAATTGCAGGCAGAGTGAAAACCGTATAGGAGAGAAACTACTGTAGTATCACTGTTAATGAAAGTTGTGCAAATCAAACATGCTTCTCTTAGTCATAGGAAAAAGTTGAAAGGACTAATCATCCTGATCCCCTGCTTTCTGCCTGTAGGTGTACTGTACCTGCAGTACGGGGACGAGACCAAACAGATTCGCATGCCTAACGAGATCACCAGCATCGACACAATCAGAGCTCTGTTTGTTAGTGCCTTCCCACAGCAGCTCACCATGAAGATGTTGGAATCACCCAGTGTTGCTGTCTACGTCAAAGACGACATGAGGAATATGTATTATGAGCTCACTGATGTCAGGTAAAGATGCACTGGGTTTGTATGTAATAAACATAGATTAAGAGATTGGGAAAATGTATTGGGCAGCCCAGATCGTGTTTTACCTTATTTCCTTTTGCCAACTATAAACACTCTCTCTTCTCAGTTCTCCCTGAACAGGAAATGTCACTGGCATGGAAATGGGTTTACTTCCCTTTTCCTCCATGTTAAAAAAGAGAGTTATCTGAATATTAAACTCTTCAGAAAATATCTCTAATATACTCAAACTGAGGCTCACATTTAAGTCACTTTTCTGCCTGTTGTTGTTTCTTCTCTTGTAAAAGTTTGACTCTGCAAACTTTAAGCAATGGGAGCTGTAAGTATTGTGTGTATCATTTACAAACACACATAGTAGCTCACAGCTTTTCCTCTTTCTTGTGACTTGTATCATCCTAGTTTGGTATTCACCTGCATGTCTTATCAATAATGCAACAGATTTCATGTTCTGAGGCTGTATACAGCCATTTGTTCTATTTGTTTTTCAGAGCAAAAAGCATTGCTCTTGAAGGCAAAAGAAACTTTGCCCCTTTGTCTGCAGAGTTCTTGCTCAAGTGCAATGTGTACTTTGTGACTAATTATTTATCAGGGCTATAAAAAATTGTCTCGTCATGCCTTAGGGGTTGTACAAGTGGCCATAACACCTTAGTTAGCAATTGAAGCCAGCACAGGAAACAACAGATCAGTTTATGTAGATGACCCGCATCTTAACATAGTATGAGTGAATGTTTTTTTTATAGATTTTTAATATTTAGACGGAATGTCACATAACGAAGAGCAGTCAGAGTCTCTGTCGGTGTATGTGCCTTTGACAGAGCTGTTAAAGAGATCCAGGCTGAGGCAGGATCGGCCCCTGTCTGATGGCGATATCTGGGCTGCATTTTTACCTCCAAAAAACTCTCACTCCTACAGGAACATAACGGACCACTCCTGCCTGAAGGTTTACCACAAAGATCCAGCACAGGCATTCAACCATGGACCCCGACCTGCCAACGGCGATGCTAGGGTGAGTGCTTTACTGTCCCTAACCCAGCAGTGAAAATTGTCTCATTAAGAGCAGCAGCTGTGGAAAGATTTGTTTCTGATAGAATAGTAAGCCCAGCCTCCAGTTTCTTACATCCTGTTTGCAGTTAAGGGAAGGAATGTCCCCCTGCCTCTTATTAATCTGTTCATAGGGGGTCTTGTATTGTTCTCCTAGGGGCCTCGGTTTGAGTCTCCTCTACACGCTCTGGTGACAGTCGAATTCAGCTCTCAAGACTATTTCCTCTCTGCATTCTTCCCCCAATATCAGCTCTAATCTCTGTCTTTTATTTTGATTCTGTCGTGTTTGTTTCCTGCTGATGTAACAAGCTAAGATCCCAAAGAGTCCTTTCGCTGAATGTTCCTCCTCAAATCCGCCTCCTCTAATCCGCCTGACCCTGTATCTAACCTTGCTGTTTCTCTCTGCCTGCTACAGATTTGCGGTTCACATTTCAGCATGATTTTGATACTGCAAATATTAACCTTCGCTATAATACTATTGCCACATACTGGACTGTATATGGTTACCTAAACATAAAGAAAAATTGATGAAGTATAAAGGTGTCATGAGGCAACTGTGGTGATGTTTAAGAGGTCTTCATTGAGATGGCACGATGACTTTGAGGTGCAGCAAAAGTTCTTTTTCTCTACTGCTGACAGGCAAGTTGGTTCGGCTGACTTTCTCCAGTCGAGTCGTTCAAGGGGAGTTGAACAAAAGACAGCTCAGAAAAGGATGGCTAAATAAGATACTGAAAAAGTCAGAGGAATTTTTACCGTGCTTACACTTTGAGAGCCAAAAACTTTCAAATTGCGTCAGCACAAAAACTCAAATTGCGTAAAATAAGTAAAATTTTCTCAGCAGTGTCAAATTATTACATTTTGATCCTTGCTGAATCTGCCGCTATAAAAAATATAGCTTGAAAATTAATGAAGCAAAATGAATAAAGCAGCTTTATAAAGGTGCCTGCACAAACATTGTCCAATCTTAACATAAAGTAAATGATGGCAATGAAGGCAGTCACTATATAACCAAGCAGCAATTGACCCATGATAAAGAGGACTGCCATGGAGTGGAGTTTAAGCATACAGTACATACTACCATAAAGTTAGCCAAAATGACACGGACTGATCTCTTCAAAAATTATTCTCTTACAGCAGTCAAGTCACTTTATTTGTATACAACAACGTAGGTTGATCAAATGGCTGCACAGCAATCAAGCTGGTAAGCTTCTGACAACCTGTCCTTCCCTTACAAACATACTGAAAAGCTTTAACACTCACACAGTGAGGACTCATTTAATCAGTGTCTCTATTCTTGGAAGCTTTAAAGATTCAACCTCTTTTAATAATGAAATGGATAATTGGCTGCACAAAGAAAATAGGAGGCACTACGGCTTAATGAGCACCTGTTCAAACATTGTTTCAGCAAAGGTGGACTTCACATCCGTTTGGACTATAGAGCATCCTCTTGCTTTGCAGGAATGCCAGACCTCTGATCTGATTCAAAGTAGAATCCTCACTCATCTGTGCTATTGATTAAAGTTTGCTGGCAAGCAAAACTTACTTAGAGTTGTCTCTGGTTACGAAAACAACTGCTGCAATTGATACAAGGTGGAAAGACGTAAACAGTAACTGGCAAGTAACTTGACAAACTGCAGACTGCTAAGTAATTTCCAGTATTTGCATTTCTTCTGTTTTATCTAATGATAAAGCAGTAAAAAGTTTGAATTATTAATCTGCACTTCTGTATGTGATTGCGCCTGAAGCTTTGCTTTGTATTCATATAATAGGCAATAGTGGCTGTCAGAAGTGATATTATGTACACATAACTCGAGGAGATGTTTTGTAAACAGAGGCTCAGTTATTAGCTAACCTCTGATCTACTCTCCTAAAGACAATCCACCATTTTTTACTTTGTATTTGTCCAAAAATGAAAAATTGAATGCTCCTTTTGTTTTTACTTACAGTTCTAATAATTAGCTTTTTCTTCACCAGCAACATTTTGTACACAAGCGCATCAGTATGGAACATTCAGCCATTCAATCAGCTCTTTAAATATTTACAGACTTCTGCATGAATGTTGCAGCACAGCTCTTCTTTATCTGTTTAGTTTTGTTCACTGTGAGGCTCTGCAGTTTGCGAATCAGTTGAGAAACACTCTCCATCTCTGACAGGCAAGAGATTGAGGCAACTTTGTGAACTCCTACCAGCCTTGCCACCCTCATAATTGGAAGCTTAAGAGGATGATGGGGGGGAAAAAATAGGTCTGGGAGCCAAACTCTCACAAATGTTCTCAGCACGACCGCTCTTTTGCCTGATATGGTTTTACATGTGCTTGTTTTTGAAGCCTTTGCTTCTTTGTTTTGCCGCAAAGCAGAGAGATGCCTGTGTTATAGGGATATTTTAAGATGTTTTGGTTCGTATTTCAAAGGTGCAACATCTGTTTGGGATTGAAAGATGATGCCTTTTGGCTAAAATTGTTCTTATATGGCAGTGCTGGAATTGGAAAAGCAGTCAAACGTTATTTAGTGCTAAAGAGAAATTTCCACACGGGGACAACTTCTCCTTTTTATGAGTGTGTGCACCTTAAATAGTAGAAGTCATTACAGTTTGTTGATGGTCTGCAGTGGCTCTGTGCTTTTCAGACTTACTTTTATTTGTTTTGCTGCTTGGTCAGACTTGTTGCAGTCACATTTACAGCTGTGTGAACTTTCATTTCTACAAGTTTCTTTCTTTTCTCTATTGTTATCTTAGTCAAGCCTGAGCCCTTTGTTACTGTACACTTTGAGTAATAACTATTTTCCAGTTATACATACAGGCCTACTTTCAAACACAGACAAGGGTCACACCCACTTTATTGTTCACCTCACTGTGCTAATCTTTGTTGTCACTCTGGGAAGTAATAAATAAAGTCAAACAAAACCTCTACCTCTAGTTTTAAGAAAACAACAACTTTGCATTACATTTTTGACTTGTCTTGACTCCTAGGTGAAACCCATGAGTCATACCTTGAAGGAACAATGGCTTGTTTGTTTGACAGGAATACAGGGTTAGACAGGAAAATAGATTAGAGCCATGCCTGCTTGTGACACCCTGTAGCGTAGTGTTATCATAGCCAACCTATCAGTTATCCATGAATTCTATCTCTGTTTATGCATTGGATTTCAAATATGCTGGTACATGTTTAGTTCTGTGAAAAAATAACTCAATATACAACGAAATGGCTCAGTTATTGTTTTCCTGCTTGTACTTCTGAGCTGATATAAAATTCTCATTATTGCTTTTACTGCATGATTGGCCAAGAGTGCACATTGCTTCTCAAGTAACTTTTCATTTGTAGCATTTACAGTCTGCTTTATATAAGCTATCAAAATAAAAGTAGACAAAATATTGCAAAGATTGAACAAAGTTTACTGTTAAGAAATGTGAAAACACAGAGCAGGTGGCTCGACGCATCAATCACATTTCCTTTCATCTGTTGTGTACCTTTAAGACCCAAATTCAGATCAACTAGCTTCTGGATTATACTTCTACTACTACTACTACTACTACTACTACTACTACTACTAGAAGAAGTCAGTGGGGGGGGGTCTCGCGCCAGTGCCGGGCGGCGGCGGGGGGTCTCGTGGCCCGCGGTCTTGGCTGATGTTGCCAGGGTCGCGGGCCCTGCGCAGGGATGATATGGGTGGACTTGATACTAGTTGGTGGCGGTAATGCACTCTGTTTGCCAACCGCCAATAAAATTTACGAGAAGAAGAAGAAGAACTAGCTTCTGTCTAACCCTGAAGGTTGGTGTGAACCTCTCTAAGAAAGCCACAATCTTATCTCCAGAAGAGCATTTTCAAGGCTTGCTCAAAGTTGGAATCACATCACATTAAAAAAAAAAAAACAACACAAACTGCATACATTTTTAACCAAGAGAATAATCTTGCACTTATTCATGTATTATTGTTTTGTAGAAGCCTCTGGGCACAATATCCAGGGATTGGAGTTAAATGCTGTGTAACTATTTTCTGCTTCTGGAAAAAATTGCTGACAGTGTACTTCCTCTGAAAGGGCGACTTCAGTCAAGAATTACAAAATGTACACAAAATAAAATGTAACCGAAGTTCTTAATTTCTGGTTTACTGACCAGTCTTTTATTTAGGTTTTTTTTTCCCCCTAAATATGTGTGTTAATTTGTGTTTTTGTGGGATTTTTTTCAGATGCACGGTGAAATGACACATGTGAGTCGTGATGGACAGCCACCTCTAAGACACCCTCCTATGGGTCCCCCATCACACCACCCCATGCAGGGAGTACTCCCCCAATCTCCCCACTCCATGCCTCCATCTCCTTCCAGAATCCCATTTGGCCCACGGCAGGGCTCTATACCTGGGAGTGCCACTATCCCAAGGGACAGATTGTCTAACGCCAACCCTCCAGCCCGCTCCATCTCTCCTTGTCCTAGTGCCATCCTGGAGAGACGAGATGTCAAGCCAGATGAGGATATGGCTGGGAAGAGCCACAGTCTTGCTCGAGGGAATGAGGGGTTGTATGCAGATCCATACCTGCTCCAAGAAGGGCGAATGGGCATCGCTACAGCACATGTACCACATCCCAACCCTGGGCTTGATGGTTCAGAACATGCAATGGGGGGATTTCACCGTGCCTCCATCCGCTCCACAGGCTCTTACAGTGGACCCAGTCCTACAGACACTATAGATCACCCTTCTCTGTATAGACAGAAGTCCAGAAACAGCCAGTTACCAACTTTGGGTTCCAAGACTCCTCCGCCATCCCCTCACCGGATGACTGAGGTACGAATGATTGACATCCATAGCGGGCCTCCTCATGGTGTGCCACCTCATAGTGTTACCATGGAAAGAAGCTCACCAGTACGCCAGTCCTTTAGAAAGGAGGAAGTAACAGGGACTAAACCCCGGAACAGCATGGGCTCACCCGTGGTTTCTGACCTCCAGGGCCCCATCCCAGTTGCCAGTGACCATCAGACACGGTAAGTTCCCATACAATAGCTAGAAGGGTGGGTGTGGTTGTTCGATTAAAATAAAGACATTAAGACATTGCATGGGAGCATGGACTAACTCTGCATCCCAGTTTCATCCTAACCATGAGCTGCTGATTTCCAGTCCCTGGTTCTGACTCTGTTTCATCATCCATGACTAAAGGAATGAGTATAACCTGCCCACTCACTGTCTTCAGCTTCAAGATCTGCACATGAAGTGCATTTTGATCAGTTTGGTTCGTATATACAGCAAGCTCTTGCTTATCTGACCACTGTTTTTACAGACTCTACTCATATTCTAGAGCTGATTAGTGTTGATGATAATAAAGTATGTATGCCCAGGCATAGCTATCATAAATGAAACAGAATATTATCTTAAAGCTCCATTAATTACTGTGTATTTAAAGCACAGCACCCCCTACAGCTTCTATTCAATTTGTATAACCTAACAGATACAGTGGGTACGGAAAGTATTCAGACCCCTTTAAATTTTTCACTCTTTGTGTCATTGCAGCCATTTGCCAAAATCAAAAAAGTTCATTTTATTTCTCATTAATGTACACTCCACCCCATCTTGACAGAAAAAAAACAGAAATGTAGAAATTTTGGCCAATTTATTAAAAAAGAAAAACTGAAATATCACATGGTCATAAGTATTCAGACCCTGTGCTCAGTATTGAGTAGAAGCACCCTTTTGAGCTAGTACAGCCATGAGTCTTCTTGGGAATGATGCAACAAGTGTTTCTCACCTGGATTTGTGGATCCTCTGCCATTCTTCCTTGCAGATCCTCTCCAGTTCTGTCAGGTTGGATGGTGAATGTTGGTGGACAGCCATTTTCAGGTCTTTCCAGAGATGCTCAATTGGGTTTAGGTCAGGGCTCTGGCTGGGCCAGTCAAGAACGGTCAGAGTTGTTCCGAAGCCACTCCT
>VUQH01045677.1:0-16617 GCA_015106775.1 Etroplus canarensis | reverse complement strand
TAGATGATGAGAGTTGCAAAGCCTTTGCAATTTAATGTTGAGGAACATTGTTTTTGAAGTATTCCACAATCTTTTTACACACTCTTTCACAGATTGGAGAGCCTCTGCCCATTTTTACTTCTGAGAGACTCTGCCTCTCTAAGACATCCCTTTTATAGCTAATCATGTTACAGACTTGATATCAATTAACTTACTTACTTACTAGATGTTCTCCCAGCTGAATCTTTTTGAACGTTCTTGCTTTTTCAGCCATTTGTTGCCCCGTGCCAACTTTTTTGGGACCTGTAGCAGGCATCAAATTTGAAATGAGCTCATTTAGTGGATGAAGGTGTACAATTTCCCAGTTTGAACATGTGTTATGTTATCCATGTTCTGTTGTGAATAAAATATTGGCTCATGTGATTTGAAAGTCTTTTAGTTTTCATTTTGTTCAAATTTAAAAAATGTACCAACTTTTCTGGAATTCGGGTTGTAGACTGGAGAAGCCAGGGATTGGACCGCCAACCCTCCTGTTGGGAGATGAGACACTCTGCCTCCTGAGTTACAGCTGTAAGTGTAGCGTTTAGGAGTAAAAAGTCTTTGTCTGCTTATGGTGCTGGGTTTTTCGGCTCTGCAATAGGCCACAAGTACAGGCCAGCTGCTTGTAGATCAAACATAGACACGTCTGTCCTCATCAGGAGCAAATTAATAACTTCAGAATGATTCTGTCTACTCTGATGTGTGTTCACCACTTCTACTTGATTAGCAAGTGTTATTCAATAATAGATCTATCTCTATTTTTACTATTCATTTATCATTATTTCAGGAGTGAAGTGTCAACTCAGTAAACAGGACTCAAAGGTAAGGATAAACAAAAAACAAGCTTTATTAAAATGCATTACAATTCAATCAAAAATAAACAAGGTCCAAGGAGTACAAAGCTAGCCATGGAACTTGGAGAGATGAAAAGAAACTGAACACCTAACAAACATGACAACACAACACTGAACAAAGGAGAGGCAGGGGTGTAAATACACATGACACAAACTGCAAAGAGAAGCAGGAGAGAGAAGAACACAGATGGCATCAGGGACAGGAAGTCAAACTAACATAATGCACAGGATATAACTGGTCAAAATAAAACAGGAAATGAGAACACAGTTGAGCATAGACACAAGACTGAACTTCACAGAGGACATGGACATGGCAGGAGGACACAGAGAAACTAATAAAAGGTGAAACACAACACAACTAGAGCAGAAACTCAAACTCCTAACTGCAGCAACAACAAGACTAAACAAAGGCAATGCTAGAACTAAGGCTCAAATATAAAGAGAGAAAACAATGAACAGAGCATAGCAAAGATGAAACTCAAAAGTCTAAATAAAACTTAAAAACACACAAAACTAGACAACCAAAACCCAGGAACAGGACATCACTGGTGCCTTTGGCACAATCATTTCTACATGAGGGCAAACTTGGTCTCTTAAATTTGATAACAGTTGTACGTACATTCACTCACTGAAGGCATTTTTTTCATCTTCAGTATCTTGTCAGGACACATCACCATGTAGGAGCTGATGATCCAACCACCAACATTCCAGCCGGTGGAAAACCTGTGCTAGTTCTTAAACCTGAGTTCTTATTATTCTTTTCTGGTTATTATTCTAAATGCACGTATTTTGATGTTTACAATGTTTATAGTGTTTAAAATAAAACAAATATTTTAGCTATGCTAGCTTCATTATTATGGTTCTTGTCTGAGCCATTGAATATGTGGAATGGGCCTCCTGATTGTTCATGTCAGCCTCTTGGTCATTAGGGAGCTTTGCTCAAAGCAAGGCTAATAAGGATGAAAGAAAAATGTGATTTTCCAGTAAAATGGGGAATCTTTATGGAGCTGGGCCAAAGAGTGAACGTCAAACCTTTCATTAGTGTCTTCATTTGGGGACTGGTGACAACAGTGGCATGACCTTTGCCAGCTGAACATTGGGCACTTAAAATGGGGGAAGGTTTGTGGTGGAAGTGGGGCCTTGAATGACTCCTGGCTGATTCTGCTGCTGCTGTTATGAATAGCTTTTGCAATCTTAACAATAGCCATCTTTGGTGCAATTAAATCATCCATTTCCCCCTCATGGCCTTCACCTCCTGTCACATACATGCCTTGGTTTTAATCTCCATCGCAGACTGGAGGGTGTAGGGAGAAAGGATGGAAGAATAGGAGGATTCTCCAAAAGCTGTAGATGGAGTACATGGAGGTGGAGTGTGGGGGTGGGGGAGGGGGGTGTTGAGGACTGGAGAGGGAGAGGTCAATAGAGACAGAGAGAGAGAGAGAGAGAGAGAGAGAGAGAGAGAGAGAGAGAGAGAGAGACAGAGGGGATGAGGCAGGCCTTTTGTGTGTGTGCAGATTAATTAGAATCCTTCTGGACTGCCATTAGAGCTCATTAAAAGGAGCCACAGCCATACAGGCATCAAACAAAGAGCTGGGACTGAGCCCCGGTCCAACCCCCACCACTGTCTGCCACACTCACAGTGACTGTGGATGGAATATTGTGTGTATCTGTGTGTGTGTGTGTGTGAGTGTGTGTGCATATATGTATTTCCAATTGTGTTTATAGGGTCTATATGTATTTTTATCAATACACATTCATGTGTCATGTGGATAAAGGCAAAACCTGCATCTTTTGTTTGCGTGAATGTTTGTGCGTGTGTGTTTGGATGCATATGTTTCATAAATGAGTTTGTATGTATGTGTCAATATATGCATGCATATGTGGTAAGACTAAACGTTCTGTCTTCTAAACTACCACAAAGTATGTGCATTTGTGCATGTGTGTATACATGTATATTTGTGTCTTTGTGTCGCTGCTAGGACTGGTATTTAAATGAAGCATTATGTTAATGATATTTTCCCTCCTTTTTGCCTGAGTCTCCACAGGCCCTGTTAGCATAAATGATGCTCCCTCGGCTAGCCTACTGAGGCTTGCCGATTGCCACTAAAGGGATGAATTAGGCCTCTGAATCCCAGATCAGATCCTGGTTCATTTTCAGTAAGGATTGGACGGGTGTTTCACATGCATTATAATGAGAGTGTTTATGGGTGCTTATTAGTGGGTGCCCATGGTGGCACCAAATGATAATATACTGGAGTTATTACAGCAACATACCGAACAGGCCTACGGCTTTGACAATTACAGTAACGACCTGTGATACTTCAGTTTCAGGGAAAAAAAACAAAAAACTAAAAAAACAAAAACGCACTGGTTTTAGAAAAATACTGCTTGAAAATGTGTGTACTGTATAAATACTGGCAGCCTCCACTGTGTTAACATGGCTTCTCAAGCAATCAAAACTAGTTAAAGTACCAAAAGTCTGAAGCACTTTTTAGTCTTTTAGAGAGAGGAAGTAATGGATACCCTATAAAATTACACTAATAGCATCATAAAAATTGCAGTAACTATAAACTGCATATTGTGAAATCTGAGTTATGATCAAAGGTTGACTTTTGACAAGCATATTACAAGCCTGACAAGCCCGATAGATTTCCAAACATAAAATGTAATATATTTAAGATATTAACACATGCTTACTGGCCACTTTATAAGGTATACCGACTCAGCTGCTTGTTCCTGCAAACATCTAATCAGACAAATTCGATGCATTCACCCAGCAAACACCCAGAAAACTGGTTGTGGTACAACTGCAAAACTGAATTGGAGACAGTTGGATGTTGATGTTGTTTCAACGTAGAAATGGAACAAGTCAGACCGTCTCTTGCAGAGTAAGGATTGTAGATCAGATTATTGTAATGAAGGAATTAACCATAGCTTTCTTTTTTCAAACAACAACTAATCTGGTTGGTGCAACGGTCATGCAGATTGTCTAGCAGTCCTCTTGTTGAAATTTCTCCAGGTAAGATGCTGAACCTCATATTCCAATGCACAGTTCAAAGTATGCATAGACAGCATAAAAGATGGAAATAACCAGCCAGCATGATGTCACCCATTGTTTGTACTATTATAAACCCTTTCAGATGAGCAATTTCACTATCATCACCTTGGTGTTTGGAAGATGGAAGTGACAAGCTGGGGTAGATCTGACTGTGAAGTCACTGCTCATTGGAATAATCAATCACAAGTCATTAGCCAATATGGAAAGGTGATGGAATACAATGGATAACATCCTTCTATTCCAACCTTTGTTAAATATGCTGCAGCCATCATATTCTACATTTGTGTAGATTTAAAAATTACATTTGACATGTTTCACAAATGAGCAGAAGGACCAATGAACAGACCACAACCTCAAGAAGCAGCTCAAGGATTTAATGTAGAGTAGATTTTCACCGCAGCAAATTGATCTCACAGTTTTCTTTCATTAGGAGTTTTGAGTGGGCAGGCAGATGAATAATTGAACCAGGAGAAAGTCCAAACAAACTTCCAACCAGTAAGCTATAATTTGTTTCAGCAGAGAAGCAGTCCAGACACTCCACTGGAGAACACAACAGAGGACTCCTAGGAGGAAGGACGAGCCCAGGCAATGAGCAAAGGAACCATGAACTGTGCAGAAAAAGAGAGGGGGCGGGCACACGACTGGATCCTGACAACAATGAAGCTGATAACTAAAACTATGGAAATTAGTTTCCTTGGACTTTTGTCAGTTAAATAAAATTAATGTGATTTAACCTATGGCAGATTTTTATTTGTATTGTATTTTGGAAAATATCCCAGCTTTTCTGGAAATGGAGTTTGTCTGTACTGTCGATGGTTCAAACCTTCTGGTTTCCTCTGTGTTCAGTTTTCATATTTTGTTTTCACCCATTAAATTCCAACCACAACATAAACATTACAATTTAACTTTATGAATAATGAAACATTACTCTTCAGCCTATATACACTTGCTGCATGTCTGTATGTATGTGAATGGTATGGCTGAACAGTTCTAAAATATCAAGATAAGATTTCTCCCAAAATAATCATAAATTTGTCAGGATTTCATGTCCCATTTGTCCTGACCTCTGTATCAACCAGGAAGCACATTACGAATACAAAAACATTCCAGGTTTAAAGTAGAAATCCTTCAGTTTCCCAACCTCATTCTTTAAACTTCTGTAATTTACAGGACATCATATATTAAATACTTCAGTATTTCTACATTTTTTAGCCAAAGCCACACTCATTCTTTAGCCTAACTGAAGACACTGGCATCACAGGAAAGGAACCACACTCTCTGGTGTCAAAGACTTGAACCGTGTGACCCTGTGGTGACACTGGTGTGTGGGATGGTTAATCCTGTTCTGTATGATGTATGATGTACTGAATCTCAAAACATTACCTAGAGATGAAAGGAAATGCCATATTATATAACCAGATACATAAAGTATGAGGCTAACCTAACCTTCATCACTTATTACAAGGGCTGGGTCTAATCCTGTGACCCAACATCAGCTTTTAGTGGGTCTTCAGTCTCCAAGACCAAAGAGACCAGATCAGATGAGGAGTGTGACCACTCTAGCTCCCAGAGCCAGACTGTAAATTCATTCATCTGCTTTTTCTACTTGTCCAGTTCAGGGTCACAGGGGCCGCTTGAGCCTATCCCAGCTGTCATAGGGCGAAAGGCGGGACATACCCCGGACAGGTCCAGTCTGTCTCAAAGCCAAAACAGAGAGACAGACAACCATTCACATTTAGAATCGCCAATTAACCTAGTCCCATTGCATGTTCTTGGACTGTGGGAGGAAGCCAGAGCACCCAGAGAGAACCCACTCAAGCACAGGCAGAGTATGCAAACTCACCACAGAAGGACCTAAGCTGCTGGATTTGAACCTGAACCCTCTTGCTGTGAGGCAACAGTGCTAACCACCACACCACTGCAAATAATAAACAAACAAACAAACAATAAATAAATTAATAAATAGAAACACTGTAAGCTTGTAACGTTTCCACTGAAAACACAAAAAAAGGGTTTAGCATTTAAATATAAAACACTGAGTCATCAGGAGATCGACTCAGTGTTTAGTCTTTTGGACCTAACTTTCTTTTTTCCTGGCTCTTTCTGCTTTTCAAAATGACTTAGGTTTAGGCAAAGTAAATTATCGTTTAGTTTTATTTACCAAAACTGCTTGCTTATGGTTGGGTTAAAATACATAATCTCACAATATAAAACTACATTTGACAAACTCTATTTTATGGGCTTATTTCTGTTGTTCAGTGACTACAGTGGATGAAAACTGCCCACTGAGTGCGCTTACTGGTGGAGGAGGTCCCCCACTGACCATGTCTATGGAAGTGATTACTACTGATGAGGGCCATTCAGTGGGCTGTTAACATCTGAATCAGGCGTTTTAGTGTAAATACCCGACATGAGAGAGAGACTCAATAACAGGGATCAGACAAAACACAGACTAAACGTCCAAAATCCAAAGTTTCGTATTCAAAGCTGGGGTCATACGGGAGCAGGGAGTCAGTGAGAGAGCAGGTCCAAACAAGAGGAGTGTCTGACATGAGGCAAAACCTGAAGTCTGGTACCAGCTGTGGTCATGCATAAGAAATCAGTGAGTGCCTTTTCTAGTAAAACCAGCAAAGCCTCAGTATCTACTGACTGAACATGAGTGCTACAGAAGAAACAGAAGAAAGAGCAAAAGCAGAACTAACAGCCGTACATGACAAAAAGCTAAAACCTCACCACAATCCAAACTACACAGCATAAAGTGATATGAAAAAAAAAACAAAACGCTGTGTGACATGTAACATAACACGAGGAAATAACACACTGTTATTCATACACCGTTTCTTTTCCTTTTCTTTTTTCTGTTTTTCAGCCTCTCATGTGTGACCATGAATAAATTAATGGATGTTTCCTTTAGTGCTGAGATAAAATGTCAGACAGGTCACACGTGGGCTTTATTTTGAGGAAGGCTGCAGCCAAAAAGTTATTTCAACATGAAAAGATCTTCATTCTTTGAGATCTCTTTTATGATTGTGAGTACTTTACATTACAGTTTTGTGTGAATTTTCTTTTTCTAACATCACCAAGGCCATCAGGAATACATTACAATGTAACACTTCGACACAACCGAAAAAACGAGTCTTCGGCTTTAGCAGCTGTGTGAGAAAACGTGTTAGTTGTGGTTAATGAATACATAAAAGGTATTACCTGTATCTGAGTGTGTGTGTGTGTGTGTGTGTGTGTGTGTGTGTGTGTGTGTACATGTCAAAGAAAGCGAGTCTGTGCCAGCTTACCTCACTAAGCAGCATATTGTAGCAAGCTCGCCTGTTAGCGGGGGTTTATGCAGGGCCATTGCCTCTGATTATCTTTAACATCTTGCTGAGTGCACCGTACTGGGCTGCTGGCACTGTTTCAGATGCACAACTCATATTCTCTCACACACAAACACACACACACTGACAAGTGACAGTGGCGCCAGTGGACCGCTTATTACTCTCTTGGCTTAGTTCACTCAAACTGGACTTTTAATCCATCAGCAATGATGATCTGGAGCCTGTTAGGAACAGAGAGAGTAGGGGAGCATACATATTGCTAGCATTATGCTTGCATTTTAGCCCAAATAATGTGTGTGCATATATCCTGCGTGTGTAAAGATTCTCTGGCAGCGCAGCTCTGACCGAGAGTTTGCTTCCTCCAGAGGGCCAACATTTCAGGATCATCAACTCTCTATTTTCTTTCTGCTTCATTTAAGTTTGGCTTTGTGGCTAATTGTTTTCCTTGAGCCAATATGGCCAGAGACCCTCTTCTAAAAGACCAGCATCAGTTTTCTGAAACCCATGCACCTGTATAAATGTAACTTCACTCTGAAATCCTCAGATGCTTATAATTATAGAAGTGGAACAAATGCGTTTGATACATTGTGTAAAACTGCCTAGGTAACTTTAAATCTAAAGCCACTTTAATATTGACTTTACAATGTCTGGAGGCTGTGAAACAAAACTTCACATAGATTATTAGCATTTGTGCTTATTAAAAATGGTGTGCTCAAACGTGACTTAACACAGGTCAGATTCACACTAAATACAAACACTGGTCTTATTAAATTTAGATTAGTGCAGCTTTATGCATACATATGTAAAGTTTATGCAAATATATTATCTTTATTTTTTGCTGCATACTGAGGAGCACAGTTAGGAACAATTTTATTTTTTTACTTTCTGTTAATACAGAATAGTTGAAGACAGAAGACCCATTGACTGTTAATGTTTAACTTCAGCTCATCAATTCAGTCATGTTGTGAACACTTTCAGTTATGGACTGGCACTTTTTCTGGCACTTTTCTCCTCTAACTGAGCACTCAAAGTTACTATAGGCATCATTCGCCCATTCACACACACATTCATACAACACTTTATTTTATGCCTTTAAGCACATTTATCTATCAAACAAACATTCACACGCTGATGGATGCATCTGGAGCAATTTGGGGTTCAGTGTCTTGCCCAAGGATACTTTGACACATGAACTGGAGCAGCCAGAGGTCAAACCGTCAACTTTCCTGTTGGAAGCCGCCCCAGTATGTCAGGTTTATACTATGATTCTTGTGGATGTGTAATGTGGCACCCATTGGCTGTGCTCAGTTTCTTTTTTTCTCAATTACTAGAAGACATTTCTTGAAAATATGCCTCCATTCGCCCAAACTCTAAATGCAAATCTATAACAGCACACTCAACCCGAAAAGCTTGAGGATGAGGTTGATGGTGTTTTGAATTTTTAGCTCATAAACAGAGGCATCTCTGGCACAGAAAGCCTGGTGGGCCACAATAAACACTAACGTACAAAGTATTCGCTCAGTGAGTCCAAATACAAAGGCACCTCATCAGTTAAATCACGAGCACACAGGGAAATAACAGGGACAGGACAGAGCAGAAGTGGAGACAGACATGACGTTATTAGTGACAGCATTTGAGCTCACAGAGCTGGTATATCACCCTGTTATTTATTGAATTACAAATCCAAACTTCTTAAGCAGTAAGGGGTCATGTTACAGCACATCACAAGCAACATTTCAGAGCAGGGAAACTCATTGCTTTAAAGTCCTTATCATCAAAACAGCCCTGCAATGATGCAAACTCAACCCCCCAGTGAAAAGAAAAGCTGCACACAAGCTTTCATTTGGTCAAACTTCTCAGTCACTTTCTGTCAAAGTACACCAACCCGTGCGTGAATTCAAGAATGTGAAGGTCAGTGACATCAATCCTCTCTGTCCTCTATATTAGCCCGTCCAAGCAGCCTAATGTAACAGCATTTTTATAAGCAAAGCAGTGCCAGTCATTCTGAACGATGCTTCAGATCTTTGAATCCGAGGAATCCAACTGGTGTCTCCTCCAAAGAGCAGGAAAGGAAAACAGCAGAGTGCCTTGAGTGGCACCACTCGCAGTTAGCCATGTTTTTTCTTTTGCACTGTTCTGGACAGAAGTAGTATTTTTCCTGGCTTAATACTGCTAAAGTCCTCTGGCTGGTGTTGCCTCAAATGTCTAATCTCTCATTCTTGGTGTTAAATCTGACTTGTAATCAATCATCCGCTTCTTTCACTTTACTACCCTGCTAGTGTTGGCTAATATAACAGCTAGCAGTTTGTTAAAAAGACCAACAACAGCAGTGTAACTTACATCAAATCAGTTGGCAGCACATGTTATTGACCTGCATGGACCCTACAGCTCATTACATGTGAATACAGTTTTAAAAAGGGACTGAGGAGCCACATGCCTACCAAAGGAAGACTGCTGGGAACAGTCCTGACTTTGATGCAACAGATTTGGGAGGATCTTTGTAATGCATGACATTTCCGCCATTGTCATATAAAAAAAATGCACAACAATGTTGGCTAATTTTAAAGAAAGATATACGTATTGTTGGATCAAATTACTGATCATGTTAAAAAAAAAATCAGGGGCTAAAAGGCTGATGTTGAAGCTTTAAATGTTAAGAAATGGAGTATTTAAGATCCAATCTTAAAACCACAAACTCTGAATAACATGAAGAAAGTAGAACAAGAAGTGCTGTCTCTAAGTTTTGAAAATAAGCTTATAAATTAGAAAGGCATCCTATTTTCTTTCTTTTTTTCCTTAAATCTCCCAGCTGGTGCTGAACCAGCAATTTTTCAGTCATTATTTTAACCCACATTTTAACTTAAAATATATAAAGTTGGAAGACAAATGTCTTGTGTTGTGAGAGCAAATGGTTGTCTGTCCGTCAGTGTCGGTCCTGTGATGGACTGGCGACCTGCCCAGGCTGTACCCCACCACTCGCCCTAATGCAGCTGGGTTCTGCTCCAACCCACCTGTGACTCTGAAGTGTAAAAGTGATGGATGGAGGGTTGTTTTGTGTATCATTTCTTCTTCAACCCTACCTGGAGCTCTTCGTGTGTGAGTTCTGCGGGGTTAGAGCACTTCTTTGATTTCAGCCGAGCTCTGGATATGCATCTTTGGATGTGTGTGTTTTGCAAGTTTCCAGTAAGAAACAATTGTTTATTACATTTATAGTGGTTTTAAGTATTGCTGTTTTTTTTACACCCTGGACTTCTTAACTCACAAATTAGACTAATTCTCTGAATAAACAACAGCTGTATGTATAAGCAGTATGGTGGCAGTACAGTAACTACATGGCTGAAGCAGTAAATAGGTCTTGACTTCCTCTGCAAAAACAGTAGTGTTTGACACAGAGATCAAGGTGTCCTCTGTGCTGCTGGGCTGCATGAATACATGCATGACTTAGTGGCCATTATGCCAGAGCAGGTCCCACAGCTCCCCACTGATCCTGCAGCGTGTGTGTGTGTGTGAGAAATCCTATGTCTAATACAGCATTTTCTTTCACCCCCAGGAACCTAAATACAGTGGACACACAGCAACCTGGCTGTTCACATTATGAAAATGTTATGGATTGCTTTGTTGTTACTGCCTTTATGGTGATGCTGTGTTATGTATGAGAGCTGCATGCCTGTATAATATATAAAGGCTGCTGTCCAGCCTGAGGTCACGGAGAGGACAGGTAACTGGAGATGTTGACTTAGGTCAGGAACTTCCTGCCTGAGGTTGCAGCAGGAGTAAAGTCCTAAACTGTGCCCAGCGTTCTGCAGTTTGGCTCTGTTATTTAGCCCTTATTCTTGCAGTTTTTTTTTTTTAAATATCAAAACACATTTCTTGAAATTATGCCTCCATTTCCCAGAACTTTAAACACAAAATCATAACAACATACTCAGCTCCAAAAACTTCTTCCTTCCAGGTCAAAACCAAACTCTTTACACAAAACCACACAATCCCACTGACAATCCAGATTTCATCTATTTGTCTCCTGGCCTTTGCCTTCTTTGTTCTCCTCTTCTTTCACATTTCTCAGAGTCCATCGTTCCAAAGTTAAGAATCAAAATACTTTATTGATCCCAGGGTTAAATTGCTAACATTGCAGATACTCCATTAAGTATACATAAGTACAAATATAAAGATAGCAATACCGTTAAGAAGACAAGATATATAAAAACTCAATAATCATAGAGTCCAGTTTGTAGCATAGGTGGTTCAAAGTTGAGCAATACTATTTGCAGTATGTACACAGCAGGGAACAGTCCAGGTACCAAGGGGAGGAGCGGTCAGTTCAGTGAACTGACCCAAAGGCCATTTTATCCATCAGTTTTGATTGGCGTGTGAAGAAGCTTAGTGTTCCCACCTGGACGATTGTGTGCTAACGGGGTTCAAGCTGTGCTGATTCCAGTGAAAAGTATTCACTGCCAATGTTTAGTAAAAGATCATCTGGTGTAGGTAACAATATATGAAGGGATTTCTGTGCAGAGTTTTTCTCTAAGGGTTCAACATTTTTGAATCATCTGTCAAATCAGAGAATAGTGTTTAGAGTTGCAGAAACTGGGTATGTTTTTTTGGCTTTGAATTTCAGCTCATAAGCCTGATAATAATATGTAAGCAATCAAGAAAAACTGTAATAAACTCCAAATTCTTAATTTGTTTCCTGAAAAGTTATGATCACACTGCTCAGTTAAAACTCCACCAGTAACAAAACCATTCTGAGCCACTGCAGTTTGGATTTACAATTCTTGTAAACTGTTAAAGACCTTTAAAATTTGCAGCTGATAAACACTAATTTGTGCTGCAGATAGATCTCTTAAACAAAGATTATTACATTTCACATAGAGCAGTGGTTCTCAGCCTTTTTTCAATGATGGACCCCCTGAGCAATATTTTTTCAGCCAAGTACCCCCAAACCAGAGAAAAGAGTTTTGGTTGAAAAAAGATGTAAAACACAGCACTGCAGTATCAGTGTCTGATTTAATAAACTTTATATCTGTGCCAAACACTGATCATCTGTACAGTCTCTTTTCAACTATTTGGAGATAAAAATATATTAAAAAATAACTAAAATGTGTTAAAGAAATATTAATTTGGGAATAGAGATTTGTGCACTTAAAAATAATGATCAACTTAAAGTGCTTATTTTTTAATTATAATAAAGAGGTTTTGAACTTAATTATAAACATTTCTATAGAAATTTCTGACAAAAAATGAATCTTTATAAATGTTTTAGGAGGACGCTGTCCAAGTTAAGGACAATACTGGACAGTCCTTCACAGCCTCTCCATGACGTGCTGGACAGACACAGGAGCACATTCAGCAGCAGACTCATTCCACCACGATGCTCCACAGAACGCCACAGGAAGTCATTCATATCTGTGACATCACACTCTGTGACTCCTCCCTGTGACTCCTGGACTAGTTTCATATTACATATTGTATATAATGTTTAACTTTGGAGGTATTTATGTTACATGCTGCAGTTTATACAGACATGTTTGTTTTTTATTTATTTTAATCTTTCATATTTCTATTTCTTTCTATCTAAGTGAGCGTCTGTAACACAGTGGGATTAATAAAGTTTTGTGATTCTGATTCTGATGAAAAATGAGACTGACATGTTAAAGTTAAAAACACTGTTGCTTTTTAACATGTTCTGTCTTCATGACATGTTGGATCATTTCTCCCACAATGCCATGCTGCTTTGGAGCTGCTCTCTGTAAATCCCATTAAAAAACATTCTTCTGAATCCTGCTGGGATTTTGCTGCTCTGGTTTCACCTTCTTTTTGTGCCACTCTGTGTTCAGTATCACTGCTGCTGCACTTTAACCATGATTTTAGTTTTCAAGGCAGCAGTGACTGACAGGTGATGCCATGTGCCAGGTTGGGTCAAACCATTCCGGTATAGGAGACACTGGTTTCTTAGGTCAATTAAACTGAATAGCCTATTCAATATAAAATGCATTTTATGAACTTTTGGAATTTGAATATTTATTATATAACAATTGTAAAGGTTTTTTGGGTGATTTTATTTATTTTTAAAAATATATTTATTTATTTTTTTCAAAATCTCACATACCCCCTGGAGTGCAGTTCAAGTACCTCCAGGGGCAGGCGTAGAGTTCATCTCTGTGTAGAAAAGACTCTTAAGGAGCATTCAGACTTGTCTTTTTAATACAAGCTTTTAAAGAAGGTGGGATTAACACAGCCTCCTCTCTGATATCAGCCATCCTTCTTCTCATCCTATTCAGAGTTACAGACGGCTGCAACACTCAAGCAGTGGGTCATTAGTCTACTGCAGGACTAATACTGCAGTGGTCTGCAGGAATTCTTTGATCCTTTACTGAAAAACCAGTATAATAACATAAACCTGCAATTAAAAGAACTTAAAAAGCCCACAGAAGTGTTAGGTGGAAATTATAAAAGCCCTGGCAATAAAATGCGCATTCATTTTCCTAACCGGCTGTCCAATCCAGGGTCGCGGGGGAGCTGGAGCCTACCCCAGCTGGCATAGTACCTAGTGATCACTGAGCTAACAGCAATAAAATGTCCCCTGTTAGAAGCAAAGCTAATTTTAGTTATTTTGTATGCAGTTAGCTTATTTGGTTCAGTTGTTCCCGACCACAGACGGTGTATAAAATTAAACATTCTGGGTTTAAAAATCAAAACCAGTGTGGATGTGCTTTAAACATAGTTTGTGATGTAAACAATTAACAAACAATTAAACCATTTCCTGATGAAGTCATGATCTTAATTGTTCATTTCAAGTCTATGAATCCACTGTGCTGTTTACTGTTGTTCATTTTGTAAAATGGTCCATATTAGAGGCAAAAAGGAAAACAGAACAGTAGAGGCTTTGGGGAAGGTCTGCCTTTTGTCACCACCATGTATATGTGAAGACTAACAGAAGAGGAAAGAAATCCAAAGCTTTGGTTTGTCTCTTCTTTGACCTTTTTAGTTTGTTAACTGATGGATAGGGTTCTAAGACTTAGTTCTGTTAGTAAACTGGTACTTATATAGTGCTTTTATAGTACAAGCGTCATTCACACACACATTCATACAGCACTTTATCCTATGCCTTTAATCACATTTAACTATCATGCACACATTCACACTCTGATGGATGCATCAGGAGCAGTTTGGGGTCCAGTGTCTTGCCCAAGGACACTTTGACATGTAGGCTGGAGAAGCCAGGGATCGAGCCGCCAACCTTCCCGTTGAAGGACTGGCCGCTGTACCTCCTGAGCCACAGTGGAACATTTAACAACTCTGAGATAGCAGCGATTCATACTTTTAGGCACGTGCGCCCAACACACTTTTAGCCTTTCATATTCAGCTAAAACAGCTCTGACCTGCTGAGGCCTGGACTTCACCAGACTTAGAAAATGTCCTGTTGTATCAAGCATCAAGACACTGGTGCAGAATCTTTCAGTCTCATAAGTTGTAAGTCTGAGTGACTGCACATCAGGCTTGCATACCCCAACACCCTGTTCCTAGTTTATGATTTTCTGTTACCCCAAGGCTATACTTTAAGCTCCAAGAGTATGTGAGGGGTCTCTTGGATGAGTGGCATACATTTATTCATAAGGAGGTGAACACAAGGCTCCTTGGGTATGTCCACTTCCCTCCAGTTTGTTGTTGTCATGCAGGCATTACACTACAGCTGCAGACTTGGAAAACATATAAGAAAAGCTACTCAAGCAGCATTTCAAGCAGGTTCTTTGCACCACTGTAAGTGACCGCAGCACTGCTGACTGGGGACAGGCCTCAGTCTTCACAGTTTGGACATGCTTGGAAACAGAATGAGAGTGGGTGGTCTTAATTTTTTGTGTACTGTATGCTTACAATATGTTCAAAAGAAACAACATTGTTTTATATTTTAAACATGTGGTGGGATACAAATAATGTAGATTCTAAGTGCACTTCAGCTCACCAGTGTAGGCCTGATTATCCTTTCAGTGAGACAAGACACGAACAAGACACGAACAAGACATGAACAAGTCTGAAAACAACACTCTCAGAAAGAAGGTGACCTACCCTTTCAGTCTGCTGTTGACTATAAAACAATCAGTAGCCCTCATGATATGGATACAGGAGCAGGAGTATAGGAGGTGTTCGATATAAGCAAAAAAAAAAAAAATCCAATTAATCTGATGCTCTGTTGTATTTCTGTTCTCCTTTTCATGGTATTTATCTCTTTTCTGCCTCTGATGTTTGATACACACATCCACAAGTGCAGCCACTTAATAATTTTTTGTCCCATTTTTGCTTATGGTTACAAACAAATTACTCTCAGCTTTGCTATATTTAATAATGCTGAGCCTCACGGCTGTTGCTCCGTCTTCTAGTACATCAGATCAATATGTGGAAATACCTCCATCGATTGTGGGACAGACACCAAACACTGTGAGGCAAAACAAAATATGAACCCAAGCTTAACGCTGCAGCACAAGTGGCTGTTAATAGCAGGAGAACAAAGTCAAATTTTTTATCTTATTTTTGAAGTTATGAAAACAAGACAATATTAGTAATTTTTTTAAAGCAATATATGTTTTGTGTTCTTATGTCATCATAATTCAATTGTTGTTGTCTTTGGTCAGTTAGGATATAATACATACAACAGCATATAAACATAAAATTGCAATTTTATTTGTGCTCTCGTTTAGGGCTGCAACAACAAATCGATTAAATCAATAAAAATCGATTACTAAAAGAGTTGGCAACGAATTTCATAATCGATTCGTTGTGTTGCACGACGTGGAGACATTTGATAATTTAAAAAAAAACTTTAGTTGAGCGCGGAGCGGAGTGAACACACTCGGTCTCTCTCGCACACTGATGCTAGCAGAGTTCGGGGCCTCATAGACAGGGCGGAGCAAAAATTTAAAAAAAACGAGCAGAGGTAGAGGAAAGATACATGGCGGAGGCAGAGAAATCCGTGCGACCCAAGTCATCCAATGTGTGGGAGCATTTCACACTAAATAAACAGAATAAGTGTGTTAACTGCAAAATATGCAAAAGCGACATGGCATGGCACGGGAGCACCATGGCAATGATCCAGCACCTGAAGCGCAAACATGTTGGAGTGTTTGATGAGGAGGAAGGGAGTTCAACAGCAGGGTAAGTCACTTCAGAATCCTACTTTTGTTCCGTTTTGAAGTGAGGAACGTAATGTCCCTGGTGCTGGTGTTTACTCGTTATCCAGCTTGACAAGCATGACAAGTTAGCGCCAGCTTGTTAATAACAGTAGTAAAGCAGGGGTGGTATAGTTACTTTGCACTTTGCATTGCAAGACTAAAGACACGTTTTTATTCACTCGCCTTTTTTG
>VUQH01045672.1:0-14690 GCA_015106775.1 Etroplus canarensis | reverse complement strand
TCAGGTTTTTTAGTTCGTGAGCCCCAGCACCCTGTGAATTTTTCTTTGCTGGGGTCTCACAAGTCAGTGGTTGCACCCGGTTCATTTGGGACATTTAATGGACATTTAAGATCCGTTAAGGACTGTGGGCTCCAGTCTTCTGTTTCATTTTTAGGATCTAGTTCAGGAGTTTTTTATTTTTCCCACTCTCTTGTGTTCCTGATTTTAGGCACTCTTCATGGTTTATTGAATTAGGGTTATCCTCGTGTGTGTTTCTGTTTAGGGCCACCTTTTGTGTTCACCCCACTTTTAGTTTAAACCCGGGGCTGTGTGTGTCTGGGTCCTTGGCAGGTCTTCCTCCCTCCAGTGAGGGTTTTTCCCCGCTTGCAGCCATTCCTGCAGCGTTTAGTTCACTTTCTGTCACTACGTTGTTGTCTAGCCCCCCTACTGCCGCCACTGTAATGCCACAGCTGCCCACAGCTGTCGGTGTGTCTGTCTCGCCCCTTGTGGCTTCACTTTTTGTTTTTTCCAGCCCTCCTCTGGATGAGGAGTGCTTCCCGCCGCCTCCTCCCCCTGAGGAGAGCTTCCCGCCGCCTCCTCCATCAGAGGAGAGCTTCTTCATGCTGCTTCCTCCCTTTGAGGAGTGCTCATGTTATTTGCCTCCTCCGTCAGAGGAGTGCTTCACACTGCTTCCTCCATTTGAGGAGTGCTCATGTCAGTGCTCATGTCTGTTGCCTCCTCCATCTGAGGAGTGCTTCACGTTGCCTCCTCCGTCGGAGGAGTGCTCATGTCAGTGCTCATGACGGTTACCACGCCGCTGCGTTCGGCCACCACGATGGTGTTCTCAACGCCACTGCGTTCGGCCACCAGAGCGATGGTCTCCACGCCAGCCACCAGTGGTGGTCTCCATGCCACTGCATTTTGACCACCCGAGCAGGGGCGGTCTTAAGCGCCGCTGGCCTGGTGCCTCAAGCCCTTTGTTTCCTTTTCTCCGGCCACTTGGACCCCTCATGCCTAGTTTATGTTGGCTCCCTATTTTTGTTTTTGGTGGCAACCCTCCATGGATAATTCCATCAAATATGCTCCAACAGGGATAAATAGCATGTATATGGCTAAGAGGTCCCATTCTAATTGGCAGAGATGAGGCCTAGCAGGCAACAGACAGGCTGTGAACATGGTTTCGAATCCTAAAAGTTGGGTGTTTAAGATGAGAAACTATGGTGATTGACCAAATTTTTTCTAACCAAGCCCCAAGTGGGCACTGGAGAAACTGCAGTTTGCCTGGTAACATATTTATGTGTCATGATTGAGTATGGAGCAAGGAAGGCTCTGTGTCTCCTAATGAGTTGCATAAAAGTCTTGACTGTTCAGACTGACTGACATCGCTTTGAAAAACATTAGATATGTATTCAGGTATGTATCAGATTTGTGCAATTCAGACTGTCATGAAAAATCAGATACGGAAACGTTGCCAAAGAGTTGGATACCCATATGCAGACCACAGGAGACACAGAGTCGCAAACAAATGGAACACTGAAAGCAAGAAAACATGAATAGAGAGAACTCAGAATTGAATTGAAGAAAAACTGGGGTTTAGATACTCTCAGACTGAAGACTAACGAGAAACAGGAGCGAGAGGAGCAAAGGTGAGAAAAATCAGGGAATTGGGGGACAAGGACAGGAAGTAAAACTAGAACACAACACAAGACAAATTATTACAAAGTAAAACAGGAAATCTATTAAACTAAACATAGAGACAAGAAAACTTATGAAGACAACATGCAAGAAGAACACAGAGGAGGCTGGAAAAATAAAACTAAAACACAAAAAACTCAGGAAACTAAACCAAAACTTCATGAAACTAGAGCACAATGAAAAAGACGGGAATCAGAAAGTATAATAAGAAACTAAATATCCTAAGAAATAAACAAAATCCACACTCTCACACCCAAAATCACTGTGTGACAGCATAAAATGGACAATATGCATCATGATTTTTGAGGGGGTTTTTTGTGACATCTAATAGGTCTAGTAGCTGAAAGTGAGCTTCAACCAACCAAACAATATTTCAGTTTGCAGCACTGCTCCTATTGACTCTCCCATGAGGTACATATGTTTGAATCCATTATTTTTTTTCTGCCCATTCCGAATCTGCACATTTGAAAATAATGCTATGCCTGGCCAGAAATTTATTGTATCAAAAGACCACTGGACTAATGTAAACAGTTTGTCCAACATAAACAAGGGACTTGTGTTGAATGTTATGTTTTTTTGTCAAATAGTTGTTGAGAAAACCTAGCTTCATATAAATGTGCACAGCTAAGCATTACTTTCATGTCTGATACAGGCACTAATTTTATTTCCTGAATGTTGAAGACATACACTTACCACTTGCACAGCATTTTCAAGGCAGGACAACAACTCATTCAGCCATGCATGGAAAAACACAGCTGTACAGGATTGGCAGACACAAACCACAGCGCCCCACACACGCGCGCACACACACACACTCTAAATTTCTATGAATGTTCATTATCCACGCTTCTCCTTAAGAGTGTCTGCAGGATGTAATTTCTGAATGCCATCCCACTGCAGCCCACCCCTCTCATCTGAATAATGTCTCATGTATTTGATACCAGTGCTTGTAAGTGCAGCTCTTTAGGGGGCATTTGCCACACAAGGGGGCGGCTGACAGCTTCCCAACACTCTGTGCACATTTGCTAGGAAAGCAAACATTTACTGCAGTGAAAGAGGAGCTGCCACAGGGTATCAGAGGGTGGGAATGGATAAAGAAGAATAATGATGACTTCATCAGCAGCTTTCAGGTTGTTTGCTGTAACTAAAATGGATGGAAGTTGAAATGAAAAACAGGTTGTTAGCAGTTTAGCGATCAATCAGTAACAATTTCAAGCAGAATTTGATTAGTTTATTCAGTTATGAAAATGCCCCAAAAGCCTACAGTATAAACTGCTTACAGATTGTTATTGTGCTTGTGTGAGTTTTTGCAGTTTGTGTGCAGATGGAATATCCATGTTGTACTGTTTCACTTTTACACTACAGGAAAGCCCCCACTCTCACCACTGTTTCCACATTTTTTGGGGAGATTTTCATTTTAAATTATTTGCTCTGCTGCTCTTCAGTTGCATCAGTTGATTTTGATTCCTGCTTTGATTCCTGCTATATATATATCTCTATATCTATATATCTATCTATATATATATATATATATATATATATATATAATTGCTGATACACAAGGAAAATTCTGCATAGACTTTCTAATAGTAAGTTTAATATTCTATGCGCAGGTGTGCTGATTTTATGCATATCAAATATACTATCATAAAAACAGTAGTATATGTAGCTCTTTCACATTAGTTTCCACACTTCTGCTGATGTATTCAAGTATATCAATATTGTAAATACTGAGTCATTTCTAGTTTTTGTTGTCTAACAGTCAGTGAATCATTGTGTCTGCATGAGTCACAGAAGTACAAACTGTTGTTCCAGTCTGTGTGTCTTATACAAACATTAGCAAGCTACACCAAAATCATGATGCATCAGTGATGTATTTACACGGAATACTCAACGGCATGAACTCCACTTGTGATCACTGGTAATTGTTTAATTTTGTACTGGTGTACCAGTGCATGTCAAAAAATTTCACTAAACTGTGCCACACCATTTTGTGCAACATTAAAGTAAGACTTGTTTGAACTTGGGAAACTATTGCAGAAATTGTTCAAAAGTCATAAAGGGGTGTTCCTCACCAAAAGCTATATTCATTTAGAAGCAGAAACAATATCACAGAAATGGAAGGTACATATATACGTGATTGGAAAAATCAGACTTTTGTCTGCTGCTAGCTTTTAATCAGTTGTTGTATAAGCTTCTCCAAAAAAAGGCAGAGTCTAAAAGACAGTGGAGTAAAAATTTGGCAATCTAGTGAGTTTGCTCTTTATTCACACTTTCATCACAACACAGTGCTCCCTATTAATTTGTCTGCTTGTCTTCCTGTCTGTCTGTCTGGCTGGTTGGCTGGTTGGTTGGAGGGTTTTCATTTATATTACTTGTCAGCACATCAAGCTGACCCTGCCATCACTTAATTCAATTTTTTAGCCCTCTTTATGTTGGCCTGTATAAATGGCTGTCCAGTCTGTTCTCCACATAACTCTGTGTGTACACAGAACTTCATAACACCAATTTTGAATATGTATTAGTCTGTATAGAAATCCCCACAAATGAACACTTATCTTCTTTTATAACTCATCCACGCTAAAAAAAAACATAGATATCTTTCTTATTTTTAGACTGTGGTCACATTTCTGGTTCATCTTTTGCATCTCTTGTGTAACAGACAGACTGACAGATAAAAAAGATTTTTAAAGTTTGTTTATAAAGGGAATTATTGGAGCATACCTACGAAAATTAAAAAATGGATATGGATGAAGGGACATTACTAACTATTCATCAAAATTTCTTGCACATTAAAAATAAATGAGTAGAATTTAGCATAAGAGAATACTATGTGCATATTTCTCTTCTAATGAGTTATATAATAGTCGAGTTTGGGTGTAGCAAAATGAACAGTGATGTCAATTCTTTCGTTCCTGAACCACGGCAAGAAGCTTTTATATTCTATTCAATGGATGACTATATCTGATCAGAAAAAAGAAAACCGACAGAAGTTTCTGTATGAACCAATCAAATTTATTTTATTCAATTTTTAAATAATTCTTTTTGTTTCAAGCATTTGTACTCAGTTTTCATTTTTATGAACAGCCTGAAAAAGAAACTGTAAGGTTCGAGGTAAAAATTTGCAAATTAAATAAAGAACAGCATTCACCAAAGATGGCGAGGGTTGCATAGTTCCACTAGTGGCAATAAATAATAATCAGTAAGCATCTGCAGGCCTCTTTCAAGAGGCACAGTGGGCCTTACCTCAGCAGTACAAGTATAAATCATAGTAAGCGGCCACAGAGAAAATCAGCTGGGCAGAGCATATCCAAGATTCGCGTTAACCAAAATAGGCAATCACAACTGTACCTGCCTGAAATGCACCACAGTTTAATATACAAGCCTCACCCATTATTATAAGCACCAAGACACTGGCATACACATATTCACATAAATAAACACCTGACAGATCTGACAGATACAGCAGCTCCATTAATAAGCTGTATTATTATCAGAATCAGAATCAGAATACTTTATTAATCCCTGGGGGGGACACCCCATCAGTGTACTTAAATATGAATATGAAAAATAAATATAAATATATACCAATATACAGTGTGAAGCATAGGTGGCAATAGGGTATAGGATTAAGAATATACAGTCACACAGTTGGATATACAGAAATTAGTGAATATGAGTATGAATATGAAGTAAAAATATATAATAAGTAATATATAGATACATAAATGTTGTATGCAAATCGGGATCAGAATACTTTCTTTTTCGCTGGATTGAAAATTCTTATGTTACAACAATCTGTTAACTATACATAAATATGAATATGAGAAATAAATAAATTTAAATATATATAAATAATATAATATATATGAATATATATATAAACCCAATATACAGTGTGAGCATAGGTTGCAATAGGGTATAGAATTAAGACATACACAGTCGCAAAGTTAAATACACAGAATGATTGAATATGAGTGTGAATATATAGATACGTGAATGTTTTATATATATATATATATATATATATATATATATATCTCTGTGTGTGTGTGTGTGTGTGTGTGTGTGTGTGTACAGTATTTAGATGAAACTGCCCATAAGCATAAATTAAGCGAATGGCAGCAATGAGAATAGTGTCACAGGGAGGAGTTGTCAAGTTTGATGGCCACAGGTAGGAATGATTTCCTGTGGCATTCTGTGGAGCATCAAGGTTAAATAAATATAACTCTGAAAGGCAACAAAATGAAGATTAAATATAAAAACATGTATGTATGAAGTTTAAATTTAACAAACATTTCCAAGGTTAGACACTATATACACAATATACACAGAACATGGCGATGAAAAGAAACTAGTCAAGGTGTCACAGGGAGGAATTAAAGAGTTTAGTGGCTACAAGTAGGAATGATGAAGTGTAACAATAAAAAAAAGGAGAAAATATGGCAGGAACCACAGAAACCAAACACCCATGTAGAGAGAGAACATGAGAGAGAGATGAGGCTACTACAGTCTCAAATAATCACTTAGCTTACTTGTAATGATCACAGCACAACAGGACAGTGGGAAGACTTGCAAAAGGGTGGGTAATGGGGCCAGAGGAGACAATTCATTGTGGAAAATCTGCCACTTGAGCATGAATCATGCTCCTTCACAAAAGATGGAAAGGCCCTGTCCAGCTTGATCTTTCTTTTTAGCTTATGTGGCCTAAACATGTCTTCTCTTATCTTCTGCATGTTCCACATCCATAAAGAAGTGTGTGCTGCTGCCAGCTTGAGTTGATGCCTTGTCATCAAAGGTGTTTAAATAAGGCAAGCATGAAGCAGTGTTTCTCATGTATGTGGACCCCCAAAAAATGGGGGTTCTTGGTCATTTAAAGTATTTGAATATTCTTCTTTGAGTGCAAAGCAAGTACCTGTATTCTAGCATGGAACTGTAGATATAATCATTGGAAAATCATGTGAAAAGTCACATGCTGCTTTTACTGAAAGGAGAGGGCTGAATTAGTGGCCACATACCTGTTGTTACTGACAGTCATCATGGCTGGTTACCACTTGTTAAGAAGAAAATGATGGCAGCTGAACTTGAGGCAAGTTCTCCTCCTCCTACAGCTCACATTGTCTTTATCTGACAAACATAAGCTATTGTCTATAATTCTCTTTGATTTTTATTTCAATCTTCATTGAAATTGGCTAACCAGTAGAAAGTGGGTTTTGTTTCTTTCTGCAGCTTAAAACTGAATGAAGAGGAATGGGGTGCTCACAGTGTAACTAATCAGAGTGTAGTTTGTGGGGAAAAAACAGAGGAGCAGATTTTTTGACTTGTTGACAAAATTAATTCAGGAACCAGAGTGGTCCTATATACACTGAAACCTGTTAGAATATGTATTATTTATTACTGCTCTTGGTGTGAACTTCAATTACACAAGTTGAGAACTTAAACTTATAACAGCAGTGTTTACAAAAAATATTGTAATGTTTCTTTATTAAATTATTATGCACAATATTCTCAGCTGAATATTTTCTACTAGCAGACACAAGTGATCCATCTAGCTTAACAATACAAATGGTAAATGCTATTTTAACATGCCACAATTAAATTAAATCCTCTTTTCCTCCTCTTGCCGCAATCAGAGACAAGGTTTTTAAGCAATTTTTGAGCAATTTTCTTCCCTGGGATTAATAAAGGATTCTGATTCTGATATTGATTCTGATTCTAAAAGGCAATGGAAACGCTCCTGGGCACTCTGTCCCACTCCAGTTCCAACCCAGAGGAGAGCGGTCTGCCGTCAGGGAGGAAACATTGAACCACCTGTGCTCCCTCTGGAGGAGGAAGGACAGTTGGATACCCAGAGGGCATGCTGACCATGGTTTAAGCAAAATCGCTACACCAGGCTTTGTAGACGGTTTTCGTGGCGGGCCAGGATGACAGATGGGATTCCAGACCTGCATCCATGAGAGTCCTGATGGCTTTCCATCAGTCCTCCAAAGAGGCTGTGGGGAGCTAACTCGCTTTGGGGTGGAGGCAGGTGGGGACCTCGGGAGATCTGTGTGCAGGCCACAGGGTTGTTACAGTGGAAGTACTACTTCTAATTTTTGCCTGTGCTGTGGTCTGCATGCCTCAGGGTACCCTTCTTCCTCCTCTGAGTGACCTGTAGTGAACAGGGTTGGTCAGCCAAGGCCGACACTCATATTTCATCTTAAAGTAAGGGCTTAAAAATGTGTAGCATTTAAAATATTTGTAAAGAAAATGAGAACATAGAACACAGCAGTGTTTAGTTAGCCCTTACATCAGTGGTTTCTTATTAAGAGTCAGAAGATTTGGGTAGCCTTTTGGAGGAGGCACCACATGAATTAGAGCATTTTTTTAAATCCCTGTCCTACATTTTGTTATCCCTCTGTCATTTTCACTCTCTGCCTACTGCTGGAGGCAGTCCAAACCCTTTAGAAGCAGCTTGCATCACATGCAGAGATGACTGTTTGGGAGTTTGGGATACAGCAGACTGGTGACGGATTAAGAGATTTTAGGCATAATCTCAAAAAGGTAAAGCACTGCTAGTCATGGATATGCTGTCATCAGTGTGATTAATGAAGATACAGGGAATTATATTAGCAAAAGTTTGGCTGCCATTTTTTTTAAACAAAGCAGGTAGTTGTTTAGAGTCTCTCCACTCCTGTCAGTGTTTTTAGCAGTTTTCTCCATTAAAAAAAGGAATTTCATCACATCCTGTTTGGTCAAACAGTGTTTAATATGTAGTAATGTGTCACAAATCCTCAGTATCTTTCATTATTATCATGATATTGTCTGTTTGGATTTTTTTACCTATCACTCTTTGATAATATAAACTAATCTTGTTTACTTGTTTTGCCCTTTTTTTTTTAGCTGAGATGAACCTAGGGACACAGGATGCAGTGTAGGAACCAGACCATTTGGAAAGCTATTTGTAGCTCATTATATGTTCATTAACGTTCACTAGACTCATCATGCTGTGCCCCAGAGGAAAATGAAAGATTCACAGAACTTTGGCAGATGTTAAATTTTAATCAGAGAAGTCTAGACTTACACAGGAGTCCCTAGTTTAAAGAGTAATAAAAGAAGAGTAGCTGGGTCCCTACTGTTTCCAGTTTATCTGTGTGTGCGCGCGTGTGTCTGTGTGTCCTTTTCAGACACATATCTGTCTTTAGAACTCTTATGAAACTACAGGTTTTAAATAAATGGTTGTATTTAAAGCATCCAGCATTTGACATCAACCAAACATCCCCGGTAGCGTAGTGATTGGCGCATTCGCCTTACAAGCAAAAGGGCCCTGGTTTGATTCCAGGTGGGGACACAAGCCCCTCTCACCATGGAGGGTTGCGTCAGGAAGGGCATGTGATGTAAAACCATGCCAAATTAGAATACAAGGGAGCAGCCGAAAGATACAAAGTGTTTGACATCAACCAGATTAACTCACGCAAATTCATGAATATTAAGATGTATAAAGTAATCAACAATAATGTGTAGTGCAAGTGCTTATTTTCAAAATAATAAATTGTGTTAATAAAGGAAGATATACTTGCCTCCTTACACATAAACCAGGCGGAAGCACATGGATAGCCCACTATATAACTACTGCACCTTCTAAGAATAATGGCTTGATCTCTACAGCTTGCTAAGGTTTTGAATGCATCATTAGACACTTGTTTCTTTTTGATCTCTTCTTTATGCTTGACAGGTAGCATACAACTGGGCTGGTTTATAAGCTTGAGGCAACAGAAAGTTTCATACAGTGGTTCAGTGAGTCCCACTTTGATTCAAACCTTTTACACTAACTGTTTTTCCTGTGTCTCAGTGAGAATAAAAGTATAAGCAACTGTTTCTTTTTCATAAGGAAGAAATGGTTTACACATTTATTTAAACCGTTTAAAACTTTTATTGCAGTTTTAATGTGTATGCGTGAGAAAAGCATGGTTGTAAAAAGGCCATGAAGGTGTAAGAAAATGCCACTACTGCTACACAAGCATTTGGAATGTTAATTTGTTTTACTTCAAACCTAAACTGTGCTCTCCATGTACATTCCTTCCTCTGATGGAACTCTACTACTTATTTCCCTTTGCATTGTCTTTCCCTTCTAGGTTGCACCATACAGATCAAGAATGACAGGTGATTGCACCCCGTCTAGAAGTCAGGATGAGGACCATTACCCAGCTGTCCTTGGGTGGGAGATATCCTTCTCCTGCAAGAGGCGTGACATGGCCAAGTGAAGGTGATGATGTTATGAATGAGGCTGGTTGGCAGCACAAGGCAAGGCTGCCTACTCTGTCACTCAAGAGAAGAGTTGACAGGGTTTATGCATAGACAAGGAGACGGGCCTTGGGAATGCAGGCAAGGTTAATCTGAGTGATATCTGGAATTGATAGACTATACTGAAATTGTTAAGGATGAGTATAGGGTACAGCAGTATGCCCTGCAAGAAACTGTGTGGACTTCTAGCATTGTATATGTATAATTTATGGTACAGCCACTCACTGACAGGTAAATGCTGATATCACATTTCAAACCATAGTTTGATTCAAAGACAATTGGCATCTGTGAGAGACAGTAAGCAGATGGATATCCCCAGCAGAAAATTCTATTTTGCTTGATGCCTCACAGGAAAGTAGATGTTGTTAACAAGTTTGATCTGCTATGTTCATTCATCTCATAGCTTCTTCTGGCAGGACAGTTCATAGGCTGGTGATGATGCCAAAGGAGGCCAACATTTTTTTTTACCAGTCTGTCCTGAAGAAAGGCACTCAGGATTGGTAGCCCTCTGGCCAAAGAACATTCACTTCAACAGAAATGTCAGTTCTAAAACTCTTTATTTAAGGTTTAAAAAAGACATCGAGACTCAGCACTGTCAAGAACTCAATGTCCACTCCTCCACCACAACCACCACCTCTAACGACCTCCTTTTCTCCTCACATGCCCAGCGCTGGGGTCCTTTGAGGTTGGATAGCAAATGCTGAATGGTTGGCACGTGTTGGGTGTTGTGAATAGAAACTTGTCTGAAGCAAAATGGGCAGACGGTGCCTGATTCTGTTTTCAGAGACCCTGTGGCTGATGTAATTGAAGTGGGCAGTGAGGATGGGACCATCCCCCCTCCCCTCACAGAAACACACTCATCTCCCCAGCTCTCTGTCCGTCTGCTAGAACTGCTGTGCAATAGAGCTGTCGAGTAGTGAGTCTACTAATGGAACACCCAGCTGGCTAGAGACTTCATCATGCTGCTGTGAATTATTCAGCTTCCAGAGGGCTCTACGCAAATTATTTAAAACTTGATATGGCATTCCAAAGAAGAAGAAAGGGCCTTAAAGAAATGCATAGAAACTTCTTTTTAGTTTTGTATGAGCTTTACCCATCTCCTTCAAATCTTTAAGAAAGTCAGATAAACTACTAGTTCTGTTCTTAGTGAAAGATACTCTATTGAAGCTTTTCAAAACCACATCTTGGCATGTTGCATTGTACATATCAGATACGGCAACACTGCCCCATAAGGCAAGTTTCACAGTTCTTATATTTTAACCACTGTTGCTTTTTAAAAAATCGGGAATGCTAAATACAGATTCACTGCTCTCCTATTCCTTATATCTTTGGATGTGAGTGATGTAAGGCACTGTGAGCAATGACAGAAAACAATAGTGATATACAGCCTTTAATAGTGAAATCTTTTCTCTAATCCGGGAAGTTTCATACTGTTACAGAAGACAGCTTCAATTCATCATGCTTTCTGGGTAGGTGTCCTGGCAAGATTCACTGATTGGAATTCCATGTCCATATACATCACACTCTGTCTTCATCCACTCAGCAAAGAGTGGATAAATCACTGCGTCTAGGCCGTCCCTCAGCAGGCCCCAGAAAGCCTTTAATAACAGGCACAAGCTGCCTGCAGTGCCGGCCTCTGATTGTTTTGAGTGAAAACAGATGTGGTTGCTTGCTTCACAGTGCAGCCTGCTTGACTGAGGTTCTAAACAGACCTCTGTCACAAGGCTCTCGCTGTCACATTGCCTTACTCAAACATCCGGCACCAATAGGAAGCCACCTTAATTCCCTCCCTACTCCCCGTGGCTTCCATTATTTCAGGACTTTCCCTATTGCCACACCCTGTTAAAAAAATATTTCAAAAAAGGTGGAAACTGACTTTCCTCCTCACCCTCATAAAGACCACTTCAGAAGTCTGGGTTAACGCATTCATGCCCTAGGGCTGTGATGAAATAAAACACCAGTGCCATGCCCTTTATGTGAGCCAAAAACACTGGCCATGTTTATTACATCTGACCATCTGGGTTTTACACGTGCATGTCTGCTGGACAGATCCACATGCACTCATGCATATGTCAGAGGTCTGACAGACAGCCAATAGCTTATTAGCTGCATTCAACTTAAAAGCCAGCTACATATAATTGCAATAATTTGCCAGCATGCTTTTTATGCTAGGGGAAATTATGCACAAGCATTTCCTCTTCATGCATTCAGAAACATCTATCTTTTTCTTCCTCCTTTTGTAAATGACAAAATGATCTATCAGGATAAATGCCTCTGTAGCAGGGTAACAGACTGACAGCATCTCCTGCAGGGTCCCCGGTAACTGATATTCTTCACTGATTTGTTTAAATAGTTTCAAATTTCCACCCCTCGGCAGCCCCCATCTTACCCAAAGCTCTTACCTTCACTTGCTGTATTGCACATGTGGTGTGTTTACTTCTATAGCCCCGAGCAGTGGCCAAGAGCCCCTGAAGGCCAGAAATTAATTAAAGCAGTATGGACCCTGCCTTTTAAGATGATAGACATACAGAGATTTGTATGAGGTAATCATCCCTCCCCCTGAAACAGAAAAAGAGAGCAACCAACCAGCCTTTATTTCTACTGCTACTTTCGTTATTATCTTTTTGCTCAATTCGTTTCTTGCACCTGAGTCTTTCTGACTCAGCTACTGGAATCCACAACGAGTTTTTCTCACCCAGCTGAGTGTATTCTGCTGAATCAGGAAGGAAATATTTACCCAGTGCTGGTGTAAAAGGGTTGTGACCTCTGAAGTCGAGCTGTAGGTCAGAATGTGGGCGTGACACAGGGGATGGCACAAAGTAAACTATGTAAAGTTGGTGCATGGTTTAGTAACATTCTGAATTTTTTTAAATTACAGCTCACCTCATTAGGTGAACTGATAATTAGCTGCTGAGTAAACTGTAAAAGAGGCTTTGGGTCATTTGGTTTATAATTTATTTGTCCAAAAAATATAAAGTAGTAATCAAGTTTTCATTCTGTCTTAGGTCGGACAGTTATTGTGCACACAAACTTTACTAGGCATTATCTAAATCTAGGGTCAACAGATTGCTGATACAGTGAGAGGCATTAATGGGCCTCATGTAAAAAACATTTTGGCATTCCTATTCTAAAAATCCTCTCAGTTTATTTTACAAGTTTCTACAGGTATTCCAAACTAAATTCTATTGTTGCAAGTTGTATTTGAGCCAGATGACTGCCAGCTGTTTAGAAGGAGGTGCTGATTCAAGGGATTTAATCAAGAGCATGAGTGACATGTAGGAGTACTTGTTTTGCTCTATTTGTGGGCAAGTTTCATTTGCAAAATCAGCAGATGAAAACATGCAATACTGAGCAATCTCAGGAGTGGTGTAAGATCCTAAACAGTTATTCCAAAACAAATATTAATAACAATGTCTATCAAAGAATGCATAGGTTGCAGAAAGAACTGAGAAATTATTTGACATAAATTTGCAAAATTCTACAAACATGTCTCTAAAGCAAAGAACATCAGCAATGTTAGGAATAGTAAAAACACATGACAATCAGTTTGATATATCCAGAAGGAAAATATTATAGAATAAGTAGTTGGCATTGATCTGTAGGATGCTGCAGTGCTGACATTCAGAAGTAGCCTAGATCAGAACCCATAGAGAACCTGAGAACACCAAACTCTAAAGTGTAAACTTCTGTGCTGAAATAACTGAAATAAGCAAAAAAAAATTATTATGAGAATTTGATTAATTCAACATTTATTTTGGAATATGTCTTTTTCTATTGCATATATTTGGTACAATATATTTTGTATAAGTTAATTATGTTTTATATTCACATTGTATTATGATTCTTAAGTCAAACAACTTTTCTTCCTGCATGTTAAAGGTACCTCTACATTGTCTGGCAACGGGTTTGTAAGTTTTGTCAATATTTAAGATAAATTTATTGAATACCAGAAAATGGTCTTGAATCTTCTTCTTCTCCTTCTCCTTCTTCTTTTTCCTGTTAGGGGTTGCACAGCACAGCAGATCATCTGCCTCCATCTCATCCTATCCATTGCACCCTCTGCATGTCCTCCATCACTACAACCATGAACGTTCTTTCTCCTCCTGCCTGGTAGCTCCATTCTCAACATCCTTTGTCCAATATATCCACTACCCCTCCTCTGAACATGTCCAAACCAGCTCAGCCTTGCCTCTTTGACTTTGTCTCCAACCTGAGCTGTCCCTCTGATGTACTCATTTCTAATCCTGTCTATCCTAGTCGCTCCCATCTCAACTTCAATGTCACTTCAACTTCAACTAACTTCAATTCTGCCACTTCCAGCTCTGCCTTATGTCTTTTTGTCAGTGCCACCGTCTCCAAACCATACATCATAGCAGGTCTCACTACTGTCTTGTAAACCTTCCCTTTCACTCTTGCTGCTATCCTTCTGTCACAAAGCACCCCTGACACTCGTCTCCACCCACTCCATCCTGCCTGAACTCTCTCCTTCACCTCTCTTGTGCTCTGTCCATTGCTTTGGGTGGTTGATCCCAAGTATTTAAAGTCATTCAACTTGACTACCTGTACTCCTTGCATCTTCACCATTCCACCTGCCTCCCACTTATTCACACACATGTACTCAGTCTTGTTTCTACTGACTTCCATTTCTCTTCTCTCCAGTGCATACCTCCACCTCTCCAGGCTCTCTTCCACCTCCTCCCTCCTCTCACTACAGATCACAATGTCTTCTGCAG
>VUQH01045658.1:3109-14592 GCA_015106775.1 Etroplus canarensis | reverse complement strand
GAAGCGCCCTGCTTGTCTGTGTTCACAGCAAACAAAAAACAAAAAAAAAAAACCACAATGCGGTTCACAGCCGGCTGACTCGAATTTCTCTGACAGAAACGGTTTTCCTGCTCTGTCTGCCGACACACTCTCACCAGCGGGGCGTCACAGGGTGTTCGTGACGTCACTGCTCACGTGACCGGCACACCGCGCTGGTTAGTTTTTATTTTTTATTTCTTTTCCAGTTTTTGTTTTTAATTCAGTTCAGTTTCAGTTAGTTTCCAGAGGGGGTTCGCTCGTTTTAGTTTACTTTTTATGGTTTGAAAAGCTTCAGTTTCAGTTTAGTTTTTGTTAGTTTCAGTGTTAGTTTTAGTTTTTTCTTCTTCTTCTTCCGGCTGCTCCCGTTAGGGGTCGCCACAGCGGATCATCTGCCTCCATCTCACCCCATCCCTTGCATCCTCTTCCCTCACACCAACCCTCTGCATGTCCTCCTTCACTACAACCATGAATCTTCTCTGTGGTCTTCCTCTTCTCCTCCTGCCTGGCAGCTCCATCCTCAACATCCCTTGTCCAATATATCCACTGTCCCTCCTCTGAACATGTCCAAACCATCTCAGCCTTGCCTCTCTGACTTTGTCTCTGAACTTCTCAGCCTGAGCTGTCCCTCTGTGATGTACTCATTTCTAATCCTGTCCATCCTGGTCACTCCTAGTGAAAATCTCATCATCAATTCTGCCTCCTGTCTTTTGGTCAGTGCCTCCGTCTCCAAACCAGCCTCAGTACTGTCGACGTGCTGCTCTTTAAATGGACGGGTACTTATAGAGCACTTTTCTACTCTTCCGCTCTCTTGATTAATAAACTTTCAGAGTGGGCATCACACATCAGATCTTCATCAGCTATGCAGTCAAGACAAGCGATCAGCTGTGACCCTGGATTTACCAAGGCAATGAGGTGTGAACACCAGAGGGGGGGGGTCCTCCATGACCTTGCACCTTCAAGGTGCATTGCCATCTCACTCATTCAAGCCAGAGATCCACACCATCTATTGGGGTAGCTGGGTGCTTTGAAGCTTTCTGCTGTCTTGTCACTTTATCGTTACCTCAGAGCCTGGAAAGTTAGGATTCCCTCTTTTTTGACAAATTTATTTTCCCCTCAGATTTTGCCACCTCAGTTTCTGGCCGCTAATATTAGAAAGCAATGTTGTAAATTTTAAATGGACTAGTGCTTACATTGCACTTTTCTACTCTAACGGCACTTTTTACTACAAGCCTCATTCACCCATTCTCACGCACACGTTCATACAGTGCTTTAGTCTATGCCTTTAAGCACATGTAACTGTCATGCACACATACACACTCCAATGGATGCATCAGGAGCAATTTGGGGCTCAGTGTCTTGCCCAAAGATGCCTCGGCATGTAGGCTAGAAAAGCCAGGGATCGAACCGCAAACCTTCCTGTTGGAAGACGACCCGCTGTACCTCCTCTTTACTGGAGACTTTTGCATTTGTGAAAATTAATAATAGGAATACAATAGGAGACCAGTCAGTTTTGCCCACTGCATAGTGATAAGTGATCACAGCTGCCAGAGTTATCCTTAGAGCGTGGCTGCAGATTTGAGTTGTAAGGCTTCTCTGTATCCTGATAACAAGGTCCAAATGGAATCAGAAGATTTTTTCAAAGTTTTTTTTGTTTTGTTACAGTGAAGGTTGTTACCTGACTCCGTCATATTGTTAATAACAACACAGTTTCCCATCGGAGTCCAAATATACACGTGTGTTTTGTGTATAGTTGGTCCCTGATGGGAAACTGTGTTGGCTTTTGTTGTTGCTGTTGTTGCAGTGATCCAGGGGACCACCCCCATCCAAACGATACCGTTCCAAAAATCTTTATATTTTTTCAGATGCAACTTTGTAAGCTTAAGCCATGCCGCCAACTTCTTTTTACAAAGAAGAAGATTTCTCCAGGCAAACCTTCCAAACAAGCCATACTTGTTTGGTCTTTTTCCAATTGTACTGTTGTAAACTTTGACATTTAACATGCTAAGTAAGCCTATGGAGTTTGAGATGGAACTCTTGGGTTTTTGCAGTTTCTCTGAGCATTGCACACTCTGGCTGGGACATCCACTCCTGACAAGATTGCGGCAACACACACCTGAATGCTGGAGATCAGCAAACTGTCAAAACTTCTGTTTCTGTAGAGGTGCTCACACTTTCTGATAATCAATTAATCAAGCTTATTTGATTAGGAGCACCTAGATGCTACTCACTGTGCTACTTATGTGTCCTTTTTTACATTTTCATTCATAAAAGGAGTCTTTGATTTGTTCATTACGGACTGTGTTCTGTAGCAGTCTGTTTGTATTTAATCATTTATCAAATCACTCCAATTAAAAAGATAAAACACCAGTGGATTGATTAATTTATTTTTTATGAATAAAAAATGACAACCAGCAAGTCTTGATGCTGGTCAACAGTAGATAAAACACGCTGATATTTAGGCCTCTGTCTCAAACATCTTCTTCCTGCCTCCCATGCCAGCTTTGTCTTCAATGTTTTTCCTCCAGTCGCCTGTCTGCTTCTCCTGTGAGAAACGTGCCATAATAAGAAATGTTATGTTGTGAGCTCGGGGAATTATGACTTTCTGTCTGTTCTTTGGAGGATCCTGTGCTCCATCATCTGATGCACCCACCTCCTCTTTCACCTCCTTCTTGACCTGCTTCAGGTTGGATCTCAGGTCCATGGACACTTTGTGTTTGGAGCCCAGCAGGGCCGCCAGCATGGCATCGGCTGACATCCGAACCTTTTTCAGGACCGGCTTTTTAAACCTCCCGTTCAGATCCTGAATCTTCAACTTCAGGTCATCGATCTGAGAGGAGAGACAGTTGCTCAGACACGCGTCTATCTAAAAGCCTAATTTCTCTTTAATTGGCATTAGTGATCTTCAAAATGTATCCAAATGCAAAAATCATATGCAGTCTTGTAACTCTTTCATTATTCCTTTTTGTTTCCACTTCAGAGGAATAAAAATGGACGGTGTAATCCTCATAACTTATCATTTGAGTTCAAATGGTCAGCTGTTGTGTCGGTTTGTTTCTGAGGTGCTTTGTGTCTGAGCTTAAAGTTGCGCTGAAAGAAGCTTCTGAATGCACCACCTCCTTGCTGGATTTTGCCACTTTAACCTCCATGTCGTATCGCTCCTCGTCCACCAAATCAATCTGCTTGTGAAGTGTGCGACACAACTCCTGTTGTTGAAATAGACAGAAAAAATGAGACATCATATTGTTGATAGAAACATTTTCACATTCACAAATCTATAGCAGTTTTCTGAGAGCTGGGGATGGAAGATGCAGTAATGGATCTTTTTTTCCCCATTTGATCATACTTAAAAAAAAAAAATGGCACCGTGTGTTGTGTAATTAAAAATGCATCAGGATCCGTCACAATTCACAGGTTATTGTAAAGTGTGAAATACAGAAAGAAAGACATGTTTTCTTTCATTGTTTGGCTACTGCAATGAGAATTAAAACCCACTGAGAAGTTGCGGAGGCTCATAAACGGTCGTGTCCAAACAACTCCCCAAGTCCCAAGCTCACCTTAAGACATTATTATGCTATAAATAAATGTAATGACAGCATTTATACATAGATGGCAGAGGGGACATACACAAACACTTACTGTATAAACATTACAACCCAGATCAGTACACTTAGGAGTAACGATTCTTGTGAAAATGGAAACGTGGCCTTACAACAACAAATATAACACTGACTTGAGTTCAGTTTGGGCGATGACTCGTTGGGGGATCATTGTGCCCAAGTTTTACCAAAATGTGAACAACACTGCGAGAGGAGTAGCGATTTTCCTGAATTACAGACAGACAGACAAATTTGTGGACAGATGGACAAGTGACGGGCACCTTGCCCTGGCATTAGCTCATCCGTGTCCTGGTCCTGTAGTTTGGCACCGTTGCCTCTCTCGTTCTTCTTTCCTCGCTCTGTCTCCTCCAGGCAGGGCTGAGCTGATCAGGGATCAGCTGCTTGCTGTCAGCTGTGACAGTGAGGCGTAAACGCCGGCTCTCCATCCCTTCATCTCCTACAGTACTTAACCAATAAGAAGACTGAAGAACATTTGAAGTGTCTGTTACACCCATGTCGCCATATGGGTTAAGGACTGGGTTATCTCCACCCCCTTCACCAGATCATTCAGTTTCCACATGGTAACGTGAGCTTTTGCAGTCACAGTTCCCTTTCATCTCCTCTTCCGGGGAAACCCCAGTGTTGCGTCTCTGCCTTGCTGCTCCCCTTGTGACTGGACAAAACTGGACTTTGGTTCAGGAGATTCCATTACTCCCCTGCCTGCTCGCTCTTCTGACATTCAGTCTCTGTAAACTAAATCTGTAAATTGTGCTTCTGGTGTGCATCTGCATTCGGGTCTTTCTGTCCCTGTGCAAATATGGCAATCAGTCCTTAAACTAGATGAGCTGAAGAGGTCAGATGGGCCATGACTGTGACAAGCCAGTAAAGACGAGCATCCCAGCTTGGCAGATTCTTTCACGACTAAAGATAAAGAAGATTCTGTCACATCATCAGCGGTTGAAAATATTGTCCCAAAAAATTCAGTACAGAATATAATTAAAAGATTCTGGAGACACCTCTGTTTGAAAGAGACAATGCAGGAAACCAATACTGAATGACTGTAAAACCAAAACAGGGAGCTGAAAGACACTAAAACGTTACATAAAGTGTTGGGAGAAGCCAGGTCTGTCTGCTGCATTCATTAATATTTAAAGATAACAACTAGAGCTTACACTCGTTCTTCAGCGCAGTTACAGTAACTTTAAAATGCTTTCCGATGTTAGGTTTCAGCAAAGGCATGAAAAGTCTCAGTTATTTATTAATTTTTTATTGCAGTCACCCTTAATTGCTATAAGTCACAAATGATAATTTTGTTATTTGAGGTATGCACAGGAGGCATATAAATTAGAATAAAAATCAAGTGCACAAATGTCCTCCCTACTAGTCAGACCAAACTCCAAAAAACTAAATGCGGGGCAAACACTGTTTCTGTCAATGCGGGACACGTTTGCGATGCTGGGAGGTAGTCTAAAAATTTCATATCTGATTTAAAGATAATAAAAATACATTAAACTGTGCAGGTTACTGGACTGGAATGTAGTATGTAAAGGCCAAATATATTTGAATGCAACTTTTTCAGCTCTCTTGCTAAATAAATACAATAAACATGAAGGGAAGCTGAAGTTTGCTCTTATGTTCCTCCAGTCGCCTTTTCGACCCTTTTCTGTCTGGTAACCATCTTTGGATTTCAGCAGGGATGCTTCCATAGACTGGCATACCTGGTCTGAGCCATGTCTGACCTTTTTGTCCAATTTTGCACATCCCTGCATCCCTTCATGACATATTTTTACCTGTGCGACACTGAAAGGTAACTCCAGCAAAAGAGGCAAAACTCCATTTTCCCATCTCCATTTCATTTCCTTTGGGTAAAATGTAACTGTATCTGATTGCCACAGTATAAGAAATGACTACATTCATTTTACCAAATCAAAAACTTTCCCTTACTATAATAAAAAGCCTTCCCTGCTTACTTCACGTGCATTGAGTAAAGTAAAGCCTAGACAAAAACTCATAAGTTGTTTTTGCCTTCAACAATTAAAGCCATCAAGGGATTTATTTAATATGATCAATATTTCCTGTTAAAATGACGATGCTACAAGCCAGTGCACTAGAAGAAATAGATTTACCATAAAACATGAACTACAGCCTCCTCAGGTGAAAAAATCTGCTAAGCTTTAACATCAGCAATAGTTGTCTGGAGTGTGTAGCGAACAAATCCTCCATGCAGGTGCTGTAGGTTTACCTGCAGGTCCTGCATGCTGCCTGGGATGGACAGGGTGGGGCAGTGCTCTTCCATGTACTGCGCTTTCTGCTCTTCAGCTTCCAGTGCTTCCTCCTCCAGCATCGTCTGGCCAACTTGCAGTACTAAACTCTGAGAAGAAGAGGGGAAGATGGTTGAGAACTTCACACCACCACAAACACAATCAGGTTGATGACGACAAGGTGTCCGTCAGATCCGGTGTGTAGCATGTACACTGTAAATGCAGACAGTTTCTTTAAATAGTGCAAACTGAATAATTACACAGAGTTTTTGGTGCTTTTTGTCCAAAGAGTTGCTTCGTGCTCTGCGATGAACAAGCAGAAGAAGATGGATGGATGGATGGATGGATGGATGGGAAGAATACACTATAGCTAAGGTCTTTTTCTCTAAGTGTTGGTCACAGAAGTATTTTACCTGATGGTCTCTGAGGATGAGCAGTACTATACCAACTTTAGAGAAGTAATATGGGCTGCTTGAAGGTATCACAGCTTTGTCTCTCTCTCTCTCTCTCTCTCTCTCTCTCTCCCTCTCTCTCTCTGTTGGGGGTGGAGTTGGGTTTAATCATGTGCTTAGTCCTCAGGTGCATTGGGATGGAGGGTGGCTGCACACCTGTTGCTGATTCCTTGTTAGAAGAGAATTCAAGCCAAGCTATTCCTGACACACTCTGCCAGAATGTTTAAAGCCTTGCCAGCCTCATGGTTTGCTTGAGTTTCCCATTTTGCCTTCCAGTAACTTGGTTATCTGTCTTCCTATGCCTAGAACTACCAAGCTGCTGACCTGGGACACCTGCAACCAGCCTGACCCACTCTCACCTGCCTCTTGGAACCCTGAACATTTCCCAATCCCTTTGGTTTCTTTGGGCCTCTGGAACTCTGAACTCCTTACACTGCTGGACCTCACTGGACGTTCTGAACTCACTCTATATTTCCCTGACCCCAGGACCCAGTACCAGGACATTTCCCACCTTGCACATTCTCACAATTTCTGTGACTGTAAATGCTTGCACATTGTAAATAAATCAGCCAATTTTGGGTCCACCGCCACAGCAAACGCTGACAAGCCTGGAGTCCCAAGAGAATAGAAAACCAAAATAAACATGCAAGCCATGTACTACAGTCTGCCCTTTAATCTTTGCTTATTTCTTGTCAAAAGATTCATCATCTTGAATTTATGAGACCCAACTAGTGATCAAATTGAAACAGAAAAATAGGCATCGGTCTGTTGACCTGTCAATGACCCACAGAGACATGCAAGAATGTGGTACAAATAGAGCCTACTTAAAAACCCAAGTTTGTGGACCCCTGCTAAAGATGACAACGTGAAAAAGAAAACAACGTAAGCTGTTCATAGCATGAAAGCAATTAAAAGTTATTCCTATGAGTTTAAACTGCTAAATGCAATGTCTGTCCTCCAGGACTAGCTGGTTGCTCATCATCTCATTTTACAGAGCTATTATGAACCATCCAGTCCTCTCAGGTGAGCTCAGGTAGGTCTCCCTGAGGGTTTGAATATGCACCACATGTCAGGAACAAACTCTTCCAGTTCTTATGATCACAGTTAAATATTTTCTCATTGTCTTAGTATTTACTTAAAACTGATCATTGTTTAATATTTCTTTTGATGACGTCGTTTTTGATTCACGTAAACTATTTTGTGCTGCCATGAAAGGTGCTATACATATAAAGATGTCATGCCACACCCCACAAAGTTTTAAGGTTCATTTCTGAGAATCTGCATTTTGTGGATACATAAAATATTTGATCTTGTCATTCAAATCAGACCACATCATCACATATTTTCCTGACTGACAGCAGGTAAGTACAGGATTGTATTCAGGCTCGCAAATTACTCATTACTCTACCTTGAGATGATTTTTCCGGCTCAGCGTCATCTTTTTCCTTTACAGAAAAACAAACAAGGAGCAAAATGTGATTAAAATGTTTCTGTAAATGTTGCAAAAGTCATCATCAGTCCAGTCAGCACTTACTCTGCCATCCTGACTGCAGCTGAGAAGAGAGAAGAATGAGAATACCTCAGCTCTCTGGTCTCTTTATAGATTTTGGTTCTGTGTGTGTGTGTGTGTCATGACCCAGCACCAGTTGTCTTCAAAAGCTGTTGGTAAAAATGCAGACAGAATGGTTGACAGCAGCTGAGCTGAACAAACACTTTAGGAATTTTCTTCCAAAGCATCTTTGGACAATGTGGGACCATGACAAGGGCTCAACATAGTTCTGTTTTGGGGAGTTAAATTTATGTTTTTAGGCTGTCAGTACTTCTGACTTTTGTTAACAAACTCCCTAAAAAATAAATCCGACGGGGATTAAATGTCACTAAAGTTTGTGTGTGTGTGCATCTGAAGGCTGATGTACAACCCCAATTCCAAAAAGGTTGGGACACTGTATCAAATATAAATATAAACACAATAAAATGATTTTCAAATCTCACAAACCGATATTTTATTCACAAAAGAACATAGAAAACATATCAAATGCTGAAACTAAGACGTTTTACTATTTTATGAAAAATACCAGCTCAACTTGAATTTGATGGCAGCAACACATCTCAAAAAAGTTGGGACAGGCTCATGTTTCCCACTGTGTAGCATTCCCTCTTCTTTTAGTCTTCCAGTCTGTGAACATCTGGGAACTGAGGAGACCAGCTGCTGGACCTTTGGGAGCAGAATGTGTCCCATTCTTACCTGATTCCAGTTGCTCAACAGTCCTGGGTCTTCTTTGTCATATTTTGTGTTTCATGATGCACCAAATGTTTTCAGCTGGTCAAAGGTCTGGACTGCAGGCAGGTCAGTCCAGCACCTGGACTCTAATACTATGAAGCCAGTATGTTGTAATAGCTGCAGTATGCAGTGTAGTATTGTCTTGCTGAAATATGCAAGACCTTCACTGAAAAAGACATCATCTGGAGGGGAGCATATGATGCTCTAAAACCTGTATATACTTTTCAGGATTGATGGTGCCTTTCCAGGTGTGCAAGTTGCCAGAACCATAAGTACTACAGCACCCCCATAGCATCAGAGATGCAGGGTTTTGATTTGAGCACTGATGACAATCCTAATGGTCCCTCTGTTTTTAGTCTGAAGGATGTGGTGTCTGTGATTTCCAGAAGGAATGTCAAATTTGGATTTTTCAGTCCACAGAACAGTTTTCCACTTCGCCTCAGTCCATCTGAAATGAGCTTTGGCCCAGGGAAGACGGTGGTGTTTTATGGATCATGTTCACATATGGCTTCTTCTTCTTTACACGACCTTCTTCTTCTTCTTCTTCTTCTTCAACTTGCATTTGCGGATGGGACTGCCAACTGTGTTCACAGACAATGATTTGTGGACGTGTTCCTGAGCCCAAGCAGTGATTTCCATGACAGAATCATGTCTGTTTGTAATGCAGTGCTGCCTGAGGGCCTGAAGATCACCAACATCCAAAACTGGTTTTTGGCCGTTTCCTTTGTGAACAGAGATGCCTCCAGATTCTCAGAATCTTTTGATGATATTATGTACTGTAGATGATGGTATATTCAAAGTCTTGGTAATTTTACACTGAGGAACATTATTCTGAAAATGTTCCACAGTTTGTAGTCACAGTTTCACCTTTACTTCTGAGAGACTCTGCCTCTCTAAGGTGCTCTTTTTATACCCAATCACATTACTGACCTGTTGCCAAATAACTTCATTAGTTGCAACATGTTCCCTCAGCTGTTTCTTTTTAGCATCACTTGCTTTTCCAGCCTTAGTTGTCCCAACGTTTTTGAGGCATGTCACTGCCATCACTTTTAAGATGAGCTAGTATTTTTCATGAAACAGTAAAATTTCTCACTTTCAACATTTGATGTTGAAAGTTTTATTCTGTGAATAAAATATTGTTTAATGAAATTTGCAAACCATTGCATTGCATTTTGTTTCATTTATATTTTACACAGGATTCCAACTTTCTTGGAATTGGGGTTGTATATGGAGCTCCACTCTTTCCAAAACCTTGCCAGTGAGCCACACTGTTACAACATGTTCCTTCACTTTTGAACATTAAGTGAAGCCGAGTTTTTTCCACCTATATCATCTTGCTGCCACAAATGGGCCTACTCTCAAGTGCACCAAAAATATACATTAATCCACTGCTGAAAATAGTTCCCTGCAAATTCACAAGGAGCTTTCTCAAAAGCCTCCAATCGATTTCATTGTTTTTCAGGAATCAGTGGGCTTGAGTTGGAGTGACAGACATCAAAAGGTGTTACTAGATGGATTAACACACTTGTGTTGGTCTTTTTATAGGATTTATGTAAGTCTGAGTCATCTAAGCAAATCCCTATGAGGGAACAATCATAAAATGTTCTGTTTTTACTACAGGGATACAAGTGGCTTTATAGTTCAGCCATTGCAGTGAGGATAATCCATCACATAATGAATCATGAGAGACAAAGTCTGGTTTTCTTTTTCTTTTTTCCAAGAACAGTCTGTGAGGTTTAAAGAGAAAGTAAACCAGTCAGCACTGGAGCTACTACAAAGACAATTAAAGCTCAGTTGCCTAAACTCTGATTCAGCTCAGCTGTAGTCTGCAGCTGACTGCTCCATTTATCTGTCCATCTGTTTCAGAGCTGCTCTTTCACACACAGCAACGAGAACACAGAAGAGATTCATTTACGTAGAACCACCTTCAGCAGCAATAATTTGAAGTAATCATTTTTGTAAGACTGCATCAGTCTCTCACATCATTTTTGGAGGAAATTTGGACCCCTCTTCTTCACAACATTGCTTCAGTTCATTGAGGTTTGAGGGCATTTGCTAATGCACAGCTCTCTTAAGGGTCCTGCCACAGCATTTCAGTCAGATTGAAGACTGGACTTTGACTGGGTCACTGCAACACTGTCAATCTTTTCTTTTTCAGCCTTTTTCTGTTGTAGATTTGCTGGTATGGTTGAGATTATTGTCCTTTTGTGTGACCCAATTTGGGCCACGCTTCAGCTGTCAGACAGATGGCAGATGACATTTGAGTCTTATGCAAAAGAGTTCACAGTTGACTCCATGACTGCAAGAGGCTGAGGTCCTGTGGCCGCTAAAACAAGCCTGAAATCATCAACCAGTCCACACCAGAAACGCTGTGGAGGGACCGTAAGAGAGCTGTGCATAAACAAATACCTGCAAACCTCAATGAGCTTAATCAAAAATTCCTCCACAACAAAAGAGACTGTTGAAGTCATATATAAACCCATTATTTCGAGCTATTACTGCCAAGCTATTGAATCATGGGGTGTACCAGTTTTTCACAAATTACATCTTCACTTTAGTTTAAAAATAAACACAAATTCACTTGCTCATACAACTGTCATGGTCTGTAGGGTTTATGTGGGGTTTTGTTGTCTTTTATATATTTACTTCCTTTTTGCTCTTCTTAGATTGGCTTACAGTATCTTTGAGAAGCTGTGTTTCCTGCTATCTATTTCAGTATACTGTATTTGACTTCTAGTTCACTGTTTAAAGAGTTTGTTACATGAGTTTGCTTCCTTGGGTTTATTTTTATTGTCCTCCTCGTGTCTCCCTTCATCTAATCTGTGTGATGTTGGTTGAACATTTCCTAATTTACTTTATAAGTTTATACATATAT